>OU898277.1:39488846-39546346 GCA_918026665.1 Diabrotica balteata
ATTTAAATTGTTTCCGCGGATCTTACGCGGTCTACCCCAAAAATTGGTATATGTCTCATATGCCATTTCTTATCCTCATTAGACTTTTTCCGAATTCAGTCAATTGCACTAATTTTTTAACGTTTCGGAGACCCTTTCTATACAAATATTCCACAACTTTTCTTTTTTCTACTTGCGACATTATTTCACAAATTTTAAGTCTGTTTACAAACAACAATATTTGACAGATAGTGTTGTCATGCGATTTTGTCCTTAAATTACTATCGGTACAACCTACTTGATGCATTAATTTTGTCTTGAAATGTTACAAAAACGAAATCTTTTAAAATTAGGAAAATATAAAATTCCGGATACTTTCTAGACGACTATAAGTTTAGTTCTAAAGCAACGGATATTTAATAACGTCTGGTATCGTGTCCTGTCTATAATTACTTAATTAATTAACCTCATCAGTTGATATCTTCGTTTGATTTTTGTGCAGTTTCTCATTAATTGATAGTATTACAGATTGTCTACCTCATATTAAAATAAACGCTAGATAGACTCTTAATTTCCTGAAGTAGTTAAACGCGTTAAAACTGTTTATTACAATTTATGACTCGAATCGTTTATGAAGCGAATAATTCTCCATCACGGCATCATTATCATAAGAGACGCAACCTCTTAGTACCAATAATTTCTTGTCGATCGGAGAAGAAATGCACAGAAGCCACTTCAGTGTTACTTTCTATTAACGGTATCCAACGTAATAGAGAAAAAAACATCTCCCCCACCTATCGTACGGCGCCAAGTCGGGCCTTGCCCACTTTTCTCCTCAGTAACGTACGCTATGATGGTCCAAGGGATACAAAAAGATACTTCTATCATTTACAGCTATAAACAGATGTCAAATAACATTTCCCGTTATACAAAAATTTTTTAAACTAAATCATTATTTCACCTTAGTTTTTTTCGTATACCTGTCATTCATGTTAATTTGTCCCAAATTTTTCTAACAATAAAACTTTATCGTCAGCTAATTTTTATTAGTATTAAGGAGATTTACACATTTTTCATTATATTTTTGTATCTATGTGTAAGAGTGAGAGTGAAATAAAGAACCAAAGACAAAAAACAATAATCCTTCCCTAGCGAACGCTGTAAGAATAAGATATAAATGCTGTAACTTTTAATGATAGTTGAGAGTAAAACTTCTACGGTATCAGAGTTTCGTTAGTGTTTTTAAACTTTTAGTCTTTTTAAAATTAGAGCAAAAAGCAATATCTGCTGGCTTTGAAACACTAATTAAATAGATTACAAGTGCATGGGAGATTTTTAATGGGTCATTTGACACAGCATGAATCACATATAAAAGCAATACTACAATATGTAATACAACTACAACTTTAGAAACTATGCCGTCAATTCTGATTGGTACTCTCTACAGTTCTTCTTCTTGATGTGCCTATCCGTTACGAATGTTCGCGATCATCATGGCAATCTTTATCTTTAAAAAAAGATCTATCGTTATCTTTAAAAACAGCTGTTGTCGTCGCTGTATGTTGTAACCACGTTTTCTATTTTAAGTATTTGATGTGAATTATACATATGTATAAGGGTTAGACCCAAGATCTGTGGCCTAGAGAGCTCGATTTTTGTTTTTTAATATGTTGTTTGTCCACAATTTTCCTTCTATGAAGTATTTATTGCCTAATTGACGATAGCTCTGATGATGACATTTATTATGTCGAAAGTATACTCAGCTTAATTAATAAATTATTTTACACACTATCGATTTTATGAAAACATACAAAACCTGCTTACCAGTTAGACCAATCTTTATCTTACTGCAGCAGCGCGGAAAAGCTGCACAGATGTTGTATTGAACTAGATTCTGAGGTTCTTTAACCAAGACGTTCTTCTTCTTCCTGGACCTCGCTTTCCAAATATTTTTTCTTGCAGGATGGCTTGAAGGAGAGCATATCTGGATTCATTTCACATAATATGTCCGAAGAATTGTAACTTTCGAGATTTAATGATGGTGAGTACCTCTCGGTTCTTATTCATTCTTCTGAGGACTTCCTCATTTGTGACCCGGTCAGTCCGCGGGATCTTAAGTATTCTCTGATATAGTGGTCGAACATACTTGTACGGAATGTCTCACTTAGGTAGGTAATACAAAAGTAATGACCTGTTACCTAGTTCTTCTTTATGTGCCGTCTTCTACCGAAGGTTGGCGACCATCATACGATAGGTTTCTCTGTTTTGTGCCGCATGAATTATGTTCGCAGCTTCTGGTATTTGAAACCATTCTCTCAAGTTTCTCAGCCAGGATTTCTTCTTTCTGCCCAAACCTCTTCTACCTTCAATCTTGCCTTCCACGATAAGCTGTAGCAGACTGTACTTATCATTACGGAACACATGGCCCAGGTATGACGCTTTCCTTCTTTTAACAGTTGTTAACAATTCCACCTCTTTACCCATTCGTCTTAATACCTCTGTGTTGGTCACTCTGTCTGTCCAAGGTATTCTCAGTATGCGTCGATACAGCCACATTTCTAGAGCCGCTAACTTCTTTATAGTTGCTGCTGTTAACGTCCACCCTTCTACGCCGTAAAGTAGCGTAGAGAGTACGTAGCATTTCGTGGCGCGCCATCGGAGGTTAATGCTTAGGTTGCGGTTGCTTAAGAGCTTTCTCATTTTGATGAATTTGGATCTTGCTATTTCAATTCGGATCTTAATCTCTACTTCTGGGTCCCACTTGTCATTTACTGTATATCCCAGATATTTAAATCGGTGTGGTGTACTCTTTCAATACGTTCGTCTTCAATATGCAGGTCGATATGTTGAAATTTTTTTTTACTGATCACCATAAATTTAGTTTTCTTTCTATTGATCTTCAGTCCAAATCGGCTGCCAGTTGTATTAACTCTATGTAGCATCATCTGTAAATCTTCGATGTTATCGGCCAGTATAATAGTATCATCTGCATATCGAAAATTACTTATTGGTACGCCATTAATCTTGATGCCCTCATTGTACTCTTCTAGTGCCTCTAGAAATATTTGTTCCGTGTACAGGTTGAAAAGCAGTGGCGAAAGAATACAGCCCTGTCTTACCCCTCTAGAAATATTTATGTTTTCACTCACCATATGTCCATTCTTCATGTAGGCTGTTTGATTCCAATATAGATTTTTTATAATCTGGATGTCCTTAGTGTCAAGTCCTGAAAGACGTAATAGTTCTATGAGTTTGTCATGTTTGATAGTATCGAATGATTTCTCATAGTCGATAAAACAGACGTAAAACTTCTTTCTGTTGATCCAGCCTACCTATCCAGGTTGTTACCTAGTGCCGTACAAAAATATTGGTACCAGGAGCACAGAACATTTTTTGTTTTCGTAAAACTTTTTTTTTTCATTTTTGTCAATTTGATACAGTTTAGCAATATACAGTCAGTTTTGGATCGGTATATAGCTTATTTTTTTTTTGCAACGCTGTACATCTCAAGTGGAACAGGGATGAGAAATCTAAGGCGTAACCCTTTATTTTGAATCCACATGCCACTATTGGGTATATATATATATATATATATATATATATATATATATATATATATATATATATATATATATATATACCATTGAGTATCAATAAGAATTAGCGGCATAGTTTAGGATTTAAGTACAAAAATAAACGGAAAAGGAAAAGTTGTCAGTAAAAACCGCGATAAAGCTCAATAATAACCGAAGATGATGTAGCGAGCGATTATGAACGGCGCTGTGGGGAAAAAGGTTTAAATATTTGCTAAAAAGCGTCTTCTCCGTTGCGGGGAGTTTGGTACCTAATTATCATGACCACTCTAAATAAGTTGTTCGTCTTGTTTCTACACTTTTTATTTTCTCTATTTGGACAGTTGCTTCTGTTTTTCCAATATAAAGTTTTCAAAAACAGACGTTTCAAAGAAACAAGAAAAAATACACAAAGAATGGGAAATAAATGGAATTTGATAGATAGATATTCCTTCTTCTTCACGTGCCATATCAGAATTATCCGACGTTGGCGATCACCATTCCTTCTCGATCTTCTGTCACATGGAATAATTGTCCTGTATTTGATATCTGAGATATTCCTTAGGTATTCTTTTTATAAAAAATACTTTTTGAATGGCTGGCTATAATTAAGGAGGGGGGTTTATGGATTTATTATTCTGAGATATTATAACTCTTCAAGAGTTTCTAGTTAAAATTTTAGTGATCGTAGCAAAATTCATGAAGTTATATGCATTTATGAGTGAGTGAGTGAGATCAGTGATTTAGATGCTTAAATGATGTGAGTGATTGAGGTGAGTGAGTGAGGCGAGTGAACGAGGCAAGTGAGTGAGGCGAGTGAGTGAGGTGAGTGATTAAGGTTAATGATTAAAGGCGAGTGAGTGTGAGTGAAATGAGTGAGGTGAATGAGCTTGGTGAGTACATGAGATGCGTGAGTGAGATAATGAACAGTCACATAGAAATTGGAATAAGTACAGTGTTAAGTTCTCATAATTATGCACTCGCGGCAGATAACAATCCAATTACTATAGCGGATAAAATGGCTGCAAATGAAACAAAAAAAAATGCAGAGTTCGTAAAAAGCAGGACCAAAAGATGATCTTGATATTCAAGAACGTCGCTATAAGCGATATTGTGCGAGTACAAAAAAAGCTTTTTTTAAACGCGTTTTTCTCGGAATAATTTTATTCAAGTCGGTATTTATCTTGGTTCAAAAACTACTGTATTTCAACGTCGAGATATAGTCCATTTTGTTGTTATGTACAATTTTACATTAAATTGGTCAAATTTTAAGAAAAAATTTTCGAAAGTTAAAAAACTGTCTTATTTTACTTCTAAAATTGGAAAAAACGATTAAATGAACAATATCTAGACGTTGCGACCTAAGAAAACTAATACTAACGAAAGATAAGATAAGATACTAACGAAATCTTTTTGGTTTTGCCAACAGATAATCCAGATCATATCAATGATCACCGCAAAGTAACTTTTTTTTGAACTGTTATACTATACTGAACTATAGTATATAGTTGAACTATAATGTACTAATGTTATAAATAAATTTATATTAAACAATTTTTCAAAAAAAATCTTGTTTCTAAAATATATGTTTAAAATATTGAAAATAAAAATGAGTTTAAATATAAAATTAGGTAAGGTAAGAGTCAAGAATATTATGTTTTTTTTTTCTACTCTTTGATATTTATTGCACACATATACTAAATATCGAAAATCCCAAAAGATACGCCACTGCTGCTGACACAGGGTCGGTGTTGGGCCGGCATCATGTTCTAAAATGGATTAGTAGGCCGAATCACGCTGGTTAACTGGTAAAAGTTTATGAAAACGAACATCTCTCGGTACACGCTACATTAGGATCAGGAGAAAACGATCTATTAATATCTACTTAGTGGATTTTCTTTTTTTTTTAGTTATAGCTGGCTGTCGAACATAATTGAAACTGAAAACAAAGTAATCCTCAAGAGAAAATTTCTAATCATTATTAATTTATGTAAAACATACTACGACTATTTCTTTATGTAACAAAAAATAAGTGGCTGTAGGATTAGTGCTATATTGTTTACATATGCAGCTTAAAATATTTTGATTAAAATAGTGAGTATTTGTCTCATTGTATTATTTAATTTCATTCAATATGCTGTTTCTAAATACATCCAAACGATTCTAGACTTATAGGAAAGATTTTTTAGTTTTTATTTTAGTTTTTTTTTGTGATATTTTTGATGGGAAAAAGGAACTCTGCATATAACTGTATGGTGTTTCATTTAATATACACAGGGATATATAAGATCTACAGTTTAACGTTAACTTAAAACAATTATTAAGTGTGGAAGAGAGAAGCTGTACAAGACACATTATTTGATACTATATAATCGCAATCATTTCTATTACTCGCAGTAAGATGGAGTTCTATTCACCTGTATGCTCTGAAACTATTTTCTAGTACAACTGCTATGTGATCTGCTCGATTAATGGAAATAAGCCACAATTTTAATTTGAAGTTTTAATTTCCACCTTTAAAAGTATTTCTAAAAAGATGTCTTTTTTTAGTTTTTGTCCAGTGCCTTTTCTGGTAATACCTTCAGTACATGTTACAATTTTTTAAAGTTGTCAGCTATAATAACTGCCTCGTCTGCGTTGCTTAACTTATTTACACATATTTCGTTGCTTTAATTCCTTGTTTCATATTTCCGAGGGCTCTTTTAAAAACATTCTGAATATATTAAACAGAAGAGAAGAGAGTACTACTGTGCTTCCTGCTTTATTGGTTATGCCACCTTATATTGACTCATGTGAGTAGATGCAGTTTATTCCCACTGCAGGTTCTTAATACGTACAATAATTGTGTAGTCTATTTCTAAGCTTATACGTGTTTGTACTTAAGAATAAGAATTTGTAATTATTTAATAATCTACTAATTATTTATAAGGAAGAGAGAGTGATCGATAAAGGAGGGGCAGAGGGAACAGGCGAGTGATAGCGAAAGCTAAGGTGGACGATAGAGCTAATTCCTGATCTAAATCCGCGGTGGGAGTGTAAGTTCCAACTTGGAACCTGAACTCTTCCTGACGCATCTTCTGACTGGGCATGATCATTTTGGCTTCTACACAAATAGGACTGGCAAATCTGCCTCGGCGGACTTTGCTGTTTGTGGGGTGCCGGACCCTCCCGCCCACCTTTTCAACTGTCAAAGGTGGGCAATTGAGAGGAAGACTTCAAGAGGCAAATGGGTTTCAGGCTTAATGAAAGAAACATTTTAAATATGATGATAGCGGAGAGGAGAGATCTCTGGGGCGATGTAGAAGAAGGAGCAAGAAGACAAAAGAGGAAATTAAACCGGGGATAAATCTTGTTTCTTTTTTTTTTTTCTAGAAAGTAGCAAACGGTAAATATCAAAGAAGTCAGGAATACGACAATTAAAAAATGTTTGTATCAGGTCTTTGTATTCACTTTTTCGTCAAGAGATATTATAAAAAATCATTTACCACATATTGTTATGTTGGAGTAAATTTTAAAAATAAAATTAATTTGCTGTTATGATACATGTATTCTTTATTATTCGCACCTGTTTCGTTTAGTTATAGATTAGTTACAGTTGAAAATAAATATTTTTAAATGTAGCAAATTGATTTCTTACGTCATATTATCTATTTTCGACACAAAAAATTCAATAGGGTAAACAGATCACTTAAAAAACCTGTTGACAAAAAACAGTGTTTGGCGTTTAATATTTGGCATCGGTCAACTTGTTGATTTTTTTAATTTGACGCAGTCAGGCCAGTAACAGCTGCATTCCGATGTTCAATACTAATTGGGAAGCCGTGATTTTAAAGGCATATTGCATGTTAATTGATATAAATAAAGCTTTTGTTATTTGTTAATTCTGTTATCTACTACTGAATTTACTGGTCCAGAAAATAATTCTAGCTCATTCAAAGGAAAAATGATTAATATATTTCGCGAACTATAAACTATAATGTATACAACACAATTATAGATACCTAATAATAAATGTTTATTACAAAAAAATCGAAAGAAGAAAGAATCTTGGCTATAGAAGAACGTGCATGGGTGTGAAATTTGAAAAAGCGATAGATAAGATCAAGATATGATGGTGGCCAATCTCGGATAGGATTGTTAAACAATAAGATGGATATCAGTAATAAACAATATTAGAATTCTGAGTTTTAGAAAAACGTCAATCATGGGAAATTAGGAGGAATGTTTAAGTTGTACGACAAATGGACTCTTTAGATCAGAGATAAATGAGGTTAATATAGCTCTGGTGATGTCTAATTTCTACTAGGAGCGGTATAACAATACCAAAAATATCAGTGGAAAACAATGTGCTGTGTTCAAGCTGAAATCGCTTTAAGCAGACAAATAATTGGTTCTGTATTAACATTATCAAAGGCTTTTTGTCTTTACATGAAGATCCAAACAAAGAAATAACTTCAGAATATGAATGATCCGAAATTAATTTCACAAATCCAAAGAGGTGGTTGCAAGTCGTGTATTAAATGTGGATTTTATAATTCGATGTGAAATGTGGACCCACGTTCGGATACAAATGCGAATGAAATTCGTATTGAGAAAAGGAGAAAGAATTTTTATTCACATTAAAACCAACTATTTCAGTCATAGGGCTGTAGAAACTATAAAGTAGATGATTCACTAAACTTTTGATAAACTTGAAATCTTTTGAACACGAAGCCATACGAACTAACCATTGATAATAGGTCACTCTTAAAAAGGTAATACCAAGATGTAATAGTTCCTAGGAAGAATAAATGCCTCATCTCTTTAGTATTTTAAATATTGGCCACGAGTAGTAGCCCAAGTTAAGGGGAAGATGATAATACTGGAGGAATTTAACACTCAAATAGGCAACCAAGTAACACCCAGAGGCAAAAACATATCGAGAATGTTAAAAACAAAAACGGTCAATTTTTGACCACAAATATCAACCCAAATGTACATTCAATAACTCCCGTGGACAAAGATATATGATCTACGTAAGATGCCTGAATTGAGGAGATGAAGGCAGCTAGAATTATGTAAAATAAGAATCATCATGAAATACATCACACCTAAGAGAGCGGTAACAGCACAAACAAAAATCAGAGTTGAAGGACTAAAACAGGAATCCACCGAATGCTTATACATAAAAAGAACATCAGAGAAGATTCAACAGAAGCACTGGTAGAGAGAAAAGTAACGACCACTGACATATCAAAAAAGAAAACCCAATGGTTTAGAGAGGAAGTGAAGACAAAAATGCGAAGAAAAGAAGAAAGCCCTTTTACAGTACAAAACACACGAAACAGAAAAATAAAAGGACAACACCCAAAGAGCTTCTTAAAACATACGAAGAATGTTGCGTTTCGATTTAATTTGAGTCTCTTACCACTCCCTGACACGTGTTTCTGGGTCTACCCGTCATCAGAAGGAGTTTGTAAGAAGACTCAAACCAAATCAAAAACGCACCGATTACTCTGGCAATTACATAAAAATAACTATCAGAGTATGCCTCTTAAAACAGTTTGAACACGACTTCTACGGAAACATGGAGAGTAATTAGAGGACAAAGAAAAGAGATGAACGAACTAGTAAAAACGAGACACATTCAAAGAAAACATGGGGACATTATTTCGACCTCTATTTGCTAAAGGTATCGATAATGAACCATTAACACCAGAATCTACAACAAACGAAGAAATGAATATTGAGGAGGGAGGTGTAAAGAAAGCATGAAGGAAACTCCTAAAGTATACAGGATCAGATATGACCAAACAACTATTAAAAATAATGCAAGATTAGACTCAATCAAACTCCAGATCATATCTGACCAAACAACTATTAAAATTAATCCAAAATAATAGAGCAAAACAGGATACAACAAGATGAAGATCAAGTATCCTAATATCTCTCTTCAAAAAGGGAGACAAATCAGACCCGGAGTATTATAGAGGAATTAATTTATTAAAACACTTTATTAACTGAATGAAATTATAGCACCAGCAGAACAACACGGTTTTAGTTATTGAATATCATGTACCGACCCTGTATTTGTAATGGGGCAAGTACAAGAGAAATCACTAGAATACCACAAACCGGCAGATTTATGTTTCGTAGAACTTAAGAAGGCATTTGACAGGTTCAAATTAATGGACGTTCTCCACTTATGGTACGCATGAGAGATACTTCTAGGAATAATCAAAACGATCGAAAATATCTCAATAGTAATTACAATAACGTAATAAAAGTAAAAGTTGAAAAACTAACTGACCCAATTGAAGCTGGCATTAGGATAAGACAGGGAGATTATTTGAGTTCTTTGTTGTTCATCCTGATCATAGATGAAATAATAAAAAAAGTAAGAACGAAAAAAGGATACCAAATGGAAGAAAAACAACTTAAAATAATATGCTATGCAGAAGACGCAATACTGATATCTCAAAGTGAAGATAATTTACAACGTATGCTACAAATTAACATGTTGATTTCCCCAAAAAAGACAAAATGCATGGTTATATCACCAAGTCTATTATCATGTAAATTGAGTTAAAGAGTTAGATAACAAAACAAGCTACTGGAATGCTTCTCGGTCGGTAGCTACATGAAACAATTTCTCGACCATTCAACCTGTTCAAAGTTTAAACATTAGGGAGCCATGAGAATTGCTTTGTTCCGACCCAGTTTTTCCTTCTATTTTGCATTGAATGATCTACCGGAGTAAGCATTATTTAGGTGACCGAAATATTGGACCTTTCTCTTATTTTGTTGATCAATTGTCGCTCTTTGGGCATAATATATAGCACAGGACATGTTACAATATGGCTTAATAAAAAAAATAAAAAAGTAACGGTATATCTAATATAAGGTAATATATATATTTCACTTGACGTAATGTGTTTACCAGCAGTAATATTTTTTAGATTGTAAATGTAATATATTAAATAACTGAATGTATTTACTTTATCTCTATATAATAAGGCAATTTAAGTATGCTGATAATTTTTTTGCACAAAAACAGTTTTATTAAAATATTCAGATGATATGTACAAGGTGAACTCGACCCAAAAATAAACACGTACCATTATTTTAGGGATGTGTAAAGAACTGTTACTTTTACTCTAACGAATGATGATGTCCATATATTGGTGCTAACAGGAAAAATATCGGTAAGAATATAACTACAAAAGTTTTTTTATTAATTTGTTTGTTGCATATTTTGTCACTGTTTGATATCCTTCTTATTCACTCGATCACGTCATCCATAAAAAATACAAAACATACAATTATTAGGGACTTTTTAAAATCGGGTGGTAAATGTTAATATGTGCTAAACATTCTCTAATGTGTTGCTAGAATTACCTTATGGTCTGCATATCTTCTATTGGAATTCTGTTCATTTTAATTCCTACTGACTTTCTCCTTTCAGATTTATTTGGATTATCTTTTCCACATATACATTAAAAAGTATTACATACAAAGAAGGTATATATGGATCTTAATCCAAGGTATCTGCATAAATCTGATGATTTTGATACTTATTTCCACCGTTTGGTTCCAATACAGTTCTTGTATGATTCTGGTATTTTTGCAGTGTATTGATATATCGAGTAGTTTATTTAATATTGTTTAATGTTCTTGAAGGCTTTCTTATAATCTATGAAGCACACAGAAATATTTTGGCATTGGCTATGTCAGTCGAACACTTTGGATCCATAGTTTGATGGACAAATACGTGAGATGCTTGATATCTAAGAACTTCTGGATGCACTTCTTGATTGCTCCCAGTAACCTCAGGCTCCAAAACATTTTTCCCATTTGACGAGTTGTCTGGCTTCTCTTTGATATTTAAAAGTAATGAAGCATATATTTTCCATATGTTGCTGCATGACAATTTACGTCATTTATTTCATGCAAGTGCTCTGCTTTTGACATTTGACAATTACCCATTTATCTTTAGTTTGTCTGCTTTTTTGATTAATAATTCAACCTACTCTGTTGTTGCTGTTGGATTTTTCCTATTGTTGCAATTTGCACTTTTCATTATATTGAATTATTAGACATCAAAAGGTTGAAAGTATTATTAATAATATATAGACCGATTGTACTTTATATTAAGTATAGCTTTATAGTGTAAAAGTTGATTTAGGTAAAATAGACGTCAAGCATGATACAATGCAAAATGTATAGCTTTCGAATCCAATTACAAACAATACACATAGAATAATTTAAATCATGAATGTGTTGCTTGTGTGAGTCCATATCAAATAGGTAAAGAAATAATAATAAGACTTACTCACAATCAATTTAATTTAACAATCTGACGACCGGTTTCGCTTTCTACAATTTGCAAAGCATCTTCAGGTCTAGATACAAAGTTAAACTAATGCTGCAATAAAATAAACCCAATTAGGGTGGTGTCTAATAAAGATAAAATAAACAAATAAGTTAGTTCATACAAATTCTAGTAATTATGCCAATATTACATGTCTGTGGTTTTCAAAATGAATAAATTTGAATATATAAAAAGGTATTAACAGACAAGGTAAGACCCACAATTGGTATAAAGTAGTAATATTATACTGTAATAAATTAATAAATGAGCAGATAAATAAAACAAAACAAACATTACTTACATGCCGGTACTCTATTAATTGATGGATGGTAGGTCATGGTTGCAAAAATCATGTATTGTTGATTGGAGAACTTTAATGTGCTATTGCAGTTGTTTTGACAATAAACGGGAAGTTCTTGAGGAGAACAGATTTGATCCAATGAATTAGAGATAGGTATATTGTGGTTGTTTGTCAGATGAAAGTGATGTTCTTTACTATTGTATTATTTAAATTATTTACACTTATATCAGAGATATATTTTTGGAATATGTGTTATTTATTGAGTATTTATGTAATGAAGGAGACAATCAATAAATAACACATATTCCAAAAACATATCTCTGATATAAGTGTAAATAATTTAAATAATACAATAGTAAAGAACATCACTTTCATCTGACAAACAACCACAATATACCTATCTCTAATTCATTGGATCAAATCTGTTCTCCTCAAGAACTTCCTGTTTATTGTCAAAACAACTGCAATAGCACATTAAAGTTCTCCAATCAACAGTTGCAACCATGTTGCAAAAATCATGTTGATTTTTGCAACCATGACCTACCATCCATCAATTAATAGAGTACCGGCATGTAAGTAATGTTTATTTTGTTTTATTTATCTGCTCATTTATTAATTTATTACAACATAATATTACTACTTTATACCAATTGTGGGTCTTACCTTGTCTGTTAATACCTTTTATATATTCAAATTTATTCATTTTGAAAACCACAGACATGTAATATTGGCATAATTACTAGAATTTGTATGAACTAACTTATTTGTTTATTTTATCTTTATTAGACACCACCCTAATTGGGTTTATTTTATTGCAGCATTAGTTAACTTTGTATCTAGACCTGAAGATGCTTTGCAAATTGTAGAAAGCGAAACCGGTCGTCAGATTGTTAAATTAAATTGATTGTGAGTAAGTCTTATTATTATTTCTTTACCTATTAGAATAATTTAAGTGTATTTTATAAAAAAATATATACACAAATCTAAATCTTATTTTGTTTTTTGATTTCAGGTAAGTTCTTATCTGCAATCCATATCAGTAAGTATACACAGACTAATACATTTAATTATGAGATAATTTGAAATGAATTGACTTAAAAATATAATATATAACTTTAAAAATAGTGAAATTAATACAATTAAGATGGTGAATATATTTAATAAAAATTAATAATTCTCCTTTAAATGGGGAACTAATTAGTAATGGAATCGTAAATTGAGAACCTGCTGAATTATGCAAATTGAGTTCACTGCAAAACATTTAACCAGTGGAAAACCTTCGAGAAATGTTGATTTTATGAAGTTAAATTAGTGTAAGAAGAGTAGGATGATATTCAAATATTAATTAATAAACTAAAGTTTATGTTGCTTTCGTGAATAAATTGGTCATTATTTTATTTACATTAATAAGTTAGTCGTTCAAGTTAAGAAACAGTTAAGTGTTTGATATCTGAAGATTGAAATAGCATTTAATTCTGGTGTTCTAGTGCTTATTTAAACAGAATATCAACTCGTGACTCTCGTCTATTTATCTGACCAGTATTAAAATCTATTAAGAGTTAAAGTCATCGTTGATTACCCTGTCTGTTTCTTATACGATATGCTTCTTTCAGTATATAATACTAAACTCTTAAGAATCTAAGCACCTGCAAGTAATCTACAAAAATACTGGCGATGCTTAGCTATCCCTATAAGGCATTAAAGTACCATTTGAACACACTCGCATTGGTTACATTTCTTTGTCGTTACCTACTAATTTCAAAAGAGCGCAGCGTGTACCGTTACTCTTCTAACACATGAGGTAAGAGAAACGGTAATAAATAGCCGTTACTTCCACCTCTAATCTTGTCTTGGGATGGGTCGCTAGTTTATGGCTGTGACCTCTTAGACAGAACTTGCATTGGAATAGGCCCGGTTTTGCTTTATAAAATCAGGACCTGACTAAGCGTAATCAAAGAAAATTGTTTTTCAATACAAGTAACAGATTTTCCTTATTCTCAAATCATTTGTGTTCAAAATCTATACTTAAATTAAGGTAAATATAGTTTTAACGTAAATTATTTTAAAAGCCCATGATGTTACATATATATTGTGTTCGAATAACAATATATGATTTAACAAAGTAGCAGTCTTGAAACGTCAGCTGTCAACTTTGAGCACAGTCAAAATTTGTTTAAAAATGACAGTGAAAGTGACTCTAACTTTAATATTCAACGCTAATAAAAATCTGGATTTCACATTTAAAAAAAGCTGAGACGTAAGGCTCAGAACATGGAGGAAAATGTAGAATAGAACAGGTCGGAAAGGCATTTCTACAAATGAAACAATTTTCACTAACTGAAATCTTGATCTAATTTACGATATCGCATGATAAAATTATATATACACAGTATACTACTACATAGCCTAGAAGGCTGGACACTGACAGTTAGCTCGTTACGACGCCTGGAAATCTTTGAATGTGAATATTCCGCCATATTCTAAAAAGTGCATGGAGTGTTAGAAATTAAGAAGTTTTAGGACATTATGAACTTGTAGAACTTATTAAAACACGAAAAACATCTTGGACATATATTCAGAGACGAGAGAAATGAATTCCTTCAACTAATAATGGAAGGAAAAATAGAAGAAAAGCGTGGTCCTGGCAGAAAACAAATGACGTGGCTACGCATAAAGGATTGAAAAAGACTAGACTTACGGATGATATACGGATTCACTACTTTACTCCAAAGTTAAATCGGTAGTCAGCTAGCTGGACATCAGTAGGTAAAATCCGTTGAAAGCTACCAAAGACGCAAATATTGTACCTATACTAGCAATTATTGTGTTTAAAATAAAACTGAAAATAAAAAAGATGCATATTTTGTGCTATAAAAATTTTGTAAAATAATATTGTTATGTTAATATTTAGTGTTATTTAAATATTTACTATCAAGTGTTTGTATGGTATAAATAGGAAGTGAAGACAAAATGTAAAGAAAAGAAGATTAGCAGAATACAATAAACACAACCACTACAAACGAATCAGAAATGAAACGAATACTTTAGTTAGACAAATAAAAAGGCAAGAGCATTGATAGAGCTTCTCAAAACAGATGGAACACGACTTCGGAACACAAAAAGAAATTTGGAAAATGGTCAGAGGACAAAGCAAATAGATGAACGAATTAATAAAAACACGGGCAGACTACTTTTAATGCCTATTTGCTAAAGGTGATGATAATGAACCACCAACAACAGAGTTGACGACAAACGAAGAAATAATATTGAGGAGGAAGAGGTAAGGGAAGCATTCCCTGAAGGACAGAATACCGAACAATCTCCTAAGATCTGGAAGACCCAATCTGACCAAACAACTATTAAAACTAATCCAAAAATAATATAACAAAACAGAATTTCTCAAGAATGGAGAACAAACATCCTAATACCTCTCGTCAAAAAAGGAGACAAATCTGACCCGGAAAATTACAAAGGAATTAATTTATTAAATACAACACTAAAATTAACAACCAACGTGATTATAGAAGAAGAACAACAAGGTTTCACATCGGGAAGATCATGATAGCGCCGACGCTATATTTATAATGAGAAAAGTGCAAGAGAAATCATTATAATACAAGAACGTATCCATGTTTAGTGGATCTTAAGAAGGCATTTAATTTTGTCAAATTGAAGGAATTTATCCTCTTATCCACTGGTATCGAAAATCAACTACATCGTTATTTAGAGCTGCTGTCGATAAAGTCACGATAGCGAATAGGGTAGCCAACATGATATCCAACGATAGATAACGGTCATGGAACTAGAAGAAGAAGAATCCACTTATTGTGCGCAAGACAGATACCTCTAGGTATAATTAAAACGATCAAATATATCTGTCAAAACAACACAACAAAAGAAAAAGTAAAAGAAGAACTAACTGACCCTATTGAAGCTGGCAATGGGATAAGACAGGGACTTTCCCTGAGTCCTGTATTGTTCAACCTTATTATGGAAGACATAATAGCAAAAATCAAAACTAATAAATGATACTAAATGGGACAAAAACAACTTAAAATAATCTGCTATAAAGACGACGCAATGCTACTCTCTTTAACATGATAATTTCCCCAAAAACGATAAAATGCATGAATATAACAGCAAATTTAGTAAGATATCAATTGGAGCTGAGAGGTTAGATAATAGAACAAGTGATGGAATTTAAATATCTAGGCATCAAATTATCTAGGTATGGAAAACTCGAAGCAGAAGTGGAATATCAAGTGAATTTGCTTGAGTGAAACAATATGAAGAAATAAAACTATCGGGAAAGAACTGAGATGATCGGACCAATAATGACATACGCAGCAGAAACACGACCTAACACAGAGAGGACAAGAATAATGTTAAAAACGACAGAGATGATCAAAAATTGATGGTAACACACTATGGGCTAGAGTTAAAAGATATAAGAGCATCAAAGAGCATGTAGTAAAGACGGCAAGAGTCGTTCCCCAATAGGAAGATGATTAGTAAAAATCATCAAAATAAAAAAGTGATCAAAAGAAGAAGTATTTGTAAACACTTTTGTCTAAACCACACTTACTGAATACTTACACTAAATAAGATTAAAACTATGAGAAATTCATATAACCAAGCCTGTCCTGTTCGAGTTATCTCTTTAGCATGTTTATCCGTTGTAAGTCTAGAGCTACTTTCAATTCTTTACTTATTAGCCTCGGAGTCAGAAAAATATGGGCTTAACGAATCGTGATATCTCCTGTATCTTTATTTATTAATAATTTCGTTATCTTGAGTAGAAAAGAAGATTTATTTCTTTTATTTATTGAATTCTATTGATTCGGTAAAAAATATATTTCAATTGCAGGATTACCTTGAATTAAGGAACGGTAAACATATTTTATTTAATTTAAACAAAATTATTGATTCAAAGAGGAGATTAGAGGAGGATTTTTACCTTGAACTGATCTAATATATACTTAGAGAAACCGAGTGAAGTGTGCGTATGTAAAAATCACATTAGATGTATCTTACCACTGATTGCCTTAATATTCCTTTAGATTATAGGTAAAAGGTATAAGCTTTTTTAATAGATGTTTTAATGATTGTCTTGCTTATTTTCTTTGTTTTCTTACCGCGGCTTTAACACTTGACAAAGATACTTTTACCAGGAAGAAATTAGCCTCTACCTAATTTTTTTTTCTGTAAGTTCTCTTCTATTTCTATTCCCATGTCCATATTTATGATTTCGTGATGGAAATGGTCGTTTCAATCTATTCTAACTTTCCTGATCTGGTCCTTTCTCGGAACAGTTAACTTCTGGGAATATAAATAACTAATGGCAGTATTAATATATGTCGTCGTCGCTGTATGTGGTAACCATGTTTTCTATTTTAAGTATTTGATGTGAATTATACATATGTATAAGGGTTAGACCCAAGATCTGTGGCCTAGAGAGCCCGATCTTTGTTTTTTAATATGTTGTTTGTCCACAATTTTCCTTCCATGAAGTATTTATTGCCTAATTGACGATAGCTCTGATGATGACATTTATTATGTCGAAAGTATACTCAGCTTAATTAATAAATTATTTTACACACTATCAATTTTATTGAAAACATACAAAACCTGCTTACCAGTTAGACCGTATTAATATTTGGTTATTTAAGGTTGCAACCAGTATAAATATCTAGGAAACATCATATCAGCAGATGGCAGAGTTAAGATAGATGTACAAAACCGAATAACCCAAGGGAAAAAAATGCATCCGAATACTGAATTCATTACTGTGGTCTAATAAAATAAAGATGCATACCAAACTTCGTGTATACAGAGCAATTGTAGAACCAATTACCATATATGGTGCCGAATGTTGGACGATGACAAAGCATGAACGAGATAAAGTAGACGTTGTGGAAATGGAAAGAATCAGTAATGAGGAAATACGAAACCGTACAGGAATTAGAGATACTCTTTCAGATAGAATACAAGGCAATTACAATGGTATGGTCACGTGATGACAATGGAGGAGGAGCGGTGGCCAAAGAAAGCCTTAATGTATATTCGCCAGAAAGAAGGAAAAGAGGAAGACCACCAAATTCCTGGAGAAGAAAAATTACAAAATCAATGCAATCTAGAGGCTTAGAAGAGGGAGATTGGAGAGATAGGAAAAGATGGAAGCTGAAATGCGGGAAGCCGCAATCGCGTAGGACCTCCGTTATATGATGAGTATTAATATTTCGTATATATTTTTTCCCTTTTAATTTTGGACTTTTTTCCTACATGGGGGTTTTCTACGTGGTGGTTTTGAGTTGGAATTTCGTGGGTCTTCTTCTTGTAGTGCCTGTCCGTTCCTAACGTTGGCGATCATTCTGGCTATGATGACTTTGTTGGTTACTATACGATATAGCTGTGTTGAGGTCTTTCTATACCATGCTCTCAGGTTAGCAAGCCAGGATATTTATTTTCGTCCTTGGGCCCTTTTTCCTTCAATTTTACCTTCACGATGTTGACCAAATCCGCAGTTGTGTCCATCCTCCGCAGTACTTCTTCATTGGTGACTTTGTCTGTACATGGTATCTTCAAGATCCTGTACACATAACATTTACGGAGCCTTATTTTTGTTCATAGGATAAGGTCATGGCTCTTGAACACAAAGCTCATAGTCTTTTGTATTGTCTCACGACTCATTGATTATAGTTCCCAAGTAGTTGTATTGTGAGACACGCTCAATTCTCATTTGGTTCACATACATATTTGCTCCAGTTATGTTTTCCTTGCTGATGATTATTATCTTAGCTGCTGTTTATATTTAGTCCATATTTTCTACTTGTTTCTGTTATTTTGTTCATTAAGTTTTGCAGCCCTTCTATGGTATTGGAAAACACAATCTCGGCCATCATGGCGAACTGTATTTTGCACACTGCTTCTCAGAAAAGATTTGTAGTTGTTGTGTTGACCATGTACGTAGATTTTTCAACCAGGAAATCCTTCAGCTTCCCGGACCTCATTTTATTTCTACTGTTCCCTGTAGAATTAATTGCAGCAAACCATATCTTTCGCTGTTCCTCATGATGTAACCGACGTATTCGATTTTGTGGTTTTTCTTGTGGTTAACAATAAGTTATTCTGTTTAGGATTAAACTTGAGATGTTGCTGGTTAAATTATATCAGCTAAATAATTATAACGAAAAATACAATATTTGTTTGTACACAAAATTACCGAAAATAGCAACTATAAATTGTGAATAAGTTATGAAATCAACTGGTTTACTCATTATCGTTGTTTTGTACTAAGAACTATGGACTTACCCTTTGGTTCTATTGAGGTATTCGTAACAGGTTGAAGAGTTGGTCGTTGGGCATCACGACGCCGCGGCCTGGGACGCCGATGCTAATTAACACGAGACCGGTCAAGTGTGGTGCGTTTAGTTCACTGTGACACTGTGTTACGAAGAAGTGCGAATCTTGAGGGTTTGAGAGCGTTTCGGGCACAAACCACCCTCTGGTTGGATGGTCAATATCTCGTAGGCCGGGCATGCCATAAATCAACCGCTTGTTTCGATCTTTGTATTTGAATCTTTATCTTGAATACAAAGGAAAAAGCCAAATTCTGCGTACTTCAACATGATAAATGACATAGCCAGTTTAAGTTTTACAAAAGACAACAGGAAACGATATATTTCAAAAAGGTCTTTAAAATACAGCACTAAATTAGATCACATTACAGTCCGTAACAGAAAAAATATTAACTGTAAAAATATGAAATGAATTCGCACATACTTTCCCAAACACCCATGGGTAGGAGTTTTTGCGTCTTTTTTGGGTACCAAAGTTGACATTCTCAGCAAAATTCAGCTTGTTCATATGATTTTCAGAGGTTCAGTGGCATTTTCGTCTCTAACGGCCGGGCTATTAGTCTCATACATCTTTTTATTCATTTTATGTTGTCAATTTTTAACACTAGTTTAAAAGTGATTCTTTTGAACGCTTACTCCCCTGTTCTATTCTCTTCTGATCATTTTTAACCTCTGTCGTCCCAGGTTTACTATGTTTGACTTGTCCCAATGTACGTAAGAATTCTCAGACCTTTGCAAATTTTTAGCATTATAGGCTGGCAAATAGACGAAACATTGCAAGCAATTAAGAAATTGAAGAACGCAAAAGCTCCAGGCTCTGACAATATACCAGCCGAATTTCTTAAGTACGGAGGAGAAATTTTACATCTTTTTGTAGAACATCATGGAGAAACACCTTTTGTAGAAAATTTCATAGGGGAATACCAAGCCGGATTCAGAAAAAATAGATCGACGTAGATCATAGATCAGATGTTTACTCTCAGGCAGCTGCTTGAAAAAGGATGGGAATTCAATAGAACCATTCATAATTTCTTCATAGATTTCCGACAAGCATACGACAGCATTAAAAGGGATCAGATGTGGAATGCAATGGCAGAACTTTCGGTTCCAAAAAAACTTATCCAGCTCGTTAAAGTTTGTGTAAATGGCTGTACATCTAAAGTGCGGATAGGTAACAAGCTCTCAGAGTCGTTTGAAATAAACAGTGGACTGAAACAAGGAGACGCGCTGTCACCTCTTCTTTTTAATATAATCCTGGAAAAGTAGTAAGAACCGCACAAATTAGAACAGGACTACTGACAGTAAATGGACCAAAATTACTACTAGCATACGCGGATGACATTGACATTGTAGGAAATACCGTCACCAATGTAAAAGAAACCTTCAATAAATTAGAGAGAGAGGCAAAAAATACCGGCCTAAGGGTCAATGAAGAGAAAACCAAATATATGTGCATTAACAGACAAAAGAGACGGGATAGAATAGGACAAAATGTAACAATAGACCCCTATAACTTTGAAAGAGTGGAGAGTTTTAAATATCTCGGAGCGACTATCACCACAGATAACGATATCACGGAAGAGATAAAAGGGAGAATTCAGGCAGCAAACAGATGTATGTATAGCCTCCACAACACTATTAAATCCAAGAGCCTAACACGAACATCAAAAATCAGGATATATAAAACAGTAATTAGACCGGTGCTCATGTATGGGTGTGAGACGTGGACGCTGACAAAAGCAATGGAAAGTAAACTCAGATGCTTTGAGAGAAAAATCCTCAGAAAGATCTTCGGTCCCTATTACGATCCGAATACTAACCAATACCGAATGAGAACAAATGCCGAGGTCAAACAAATGTATAGTGCTAGCGACGTAGTCCAAGAGATTAAATCCCAACGTCTAAGATGGGCTGGCCATGTTTATAGGCTCCCTAATAACCGCCTTACCAAGTTAATCTGGGAAGAAGTCCTGATAGGGAGAAGGCCTTAGGACGTCCACGAATGCGATGGAGAGATAATATATGGTCAGATTTGAGAACAATGGGCTACCCACTGACTTAAACATCATGGACGACCGTTCGAGATGGAAGCAGGTTGTGCAGTCAGCCAAGACCCACCCCGGGTTGTAGTGCTACCAGAAGGAGAAGAATTATACGAAGGAGAAGTATTAAAAATGATAGTATTGACAATCGTTTATTGATAGTTAACATAGACTTTAAAAAACTGCGTCCATATGACCATATAGTAAAATTAAAACAACGTCGTCCTAATAATGAAGATAAAACATAATAACCCAAGTAAGAATAATAATATCAATCTTAAGAGAGAGTTTTAGCTATATATGAATGTAGATTTATAAGACAACTACGTGAATGGTAAATTAGTAAAATAAAAAGTAAATATCTGTTGCCCACACCAGCTGAAATATTAATAAGCATTACAGGAAAACTTTTCTGGTGTTCATTTTAATAGTCGTAACTCTTTTACAAGACTTTTGGTAATTACCAACAGCTCCTCACCCTTTCAATGACAACTTTTACAGAAACGTAAAGTCTGCATAGCCACAAAAACTTCAGCCCTCCATCAAAACTTTCCTACATACATTAAAAGCCCATCCATTTCTGGGAGGCACCCCAAAAAGTTTCCTTTTCCTGCGCAAAGAAAAATAACTTCCATTCCTCGTAATTTAATATACATATAAAAGTAAAAATTGAGACAATAATGGGCCTCTTAAAGTTTCTTTCTTATAGAAGTTGCGAGCGGCCAAAAGTGGTTGTCAGGATTTAACAAAGGGTCCAACATTTATGTTGTTGAAATGGTGGAAACGTGAAGGCAAATTTAATTGGAAGGTCGTTGTAACACATGGAAAGCTCGACGAAAGCGGCGAAATATGGCGGTGGGAGTTAAAAGAACAATCAAACGTTTCAGGAATACGGAAAAAGTAGCTTTTATATTATCGATGTATACGTGGATTTTTGAAATAAAGCAAATATACCGTCATGAATTCCACCGTCATGATTTCCACACTTAAAATATTAATCGAAAAGCGACAACAAAGAAACAAAGAAACAATATAGCCCTGATAGATCTTGAAAAAGCATATGATAACTTGCCGATAAATAATTTTATGGAGTGAAATGCAAAACATGGAAATAAAACCTTCGTTAATAATAGCAATTCAAAAGTGGTATGTAAATAACACCGCATGAGTTAAAATAGGTTGCAAACTTAGTGAGAAATTCAACACTACGAAAGGGCTACGACAGGGATGTTGTTTATCACCTACGCTGTTTAAAATATATCTGGATCGATCTCTACAAAAGTGGCAAAGAAAATGCAGAAATATGGGAATACAAATAGACGAGGATATTCTCTATACACTATTCTTCGCTGATGACCAACTGGTGGTAGCAGAAGATATAGACGATCTCAGCTATATGGTTAGGAAACTACAAACAGCGTACGAAGAATGTGGACTGACAATGAACTTACAAAAATGCGAATATCTCTCAGTAGGGAAAAATACAGTCGAAGACCTGACATTGGAGAGTGACAAAATAAAAGGAACAAATAGAGTAAAATACCTAGAAGTAGTATTTACAAAAGACGGAAATAGCCATGAAGAAATAAATACAAGAATAAACAAAGGCAGAAACATTACCAAATGCCTAAACTCCATTCTCTGGGATAAAAAAAAAATCACAAGAACGACGAAAAAAACGAATATATAAGACGATGGTTGAGCCGGTGGTAACATACGGAGCAGAGATATGGGACACTAGTAAAAGAAACAGGAAAAAATTACAAGCTACCGAGATGGATTTTATGAGAAGAAGCTGTAGATTGACAAGGATGGACAGAATCCGCAATGAAGAAATGAAACGTAGACTGTCACCTTCCTCTTCTCTTCACTAGTAACTCTGTTCTTCTTGACTAATATTTGACCCTCTGGTCAGTTCACCTTCAGCTCAAATGTTGTCGTTAATGATGATTTCTGCTATTTTATACCATGAATTTTAGCTTGTGATCATTCGTCTGTTTCCATTGGGTTTCTAGTTCGATTTCCATGTTTCTAGTAGTGAAAAGCGTGGGTGTTCTTGAGAACATCCGTAGGTTTTATTTGGTTTAGGTTTTCTTATTAGCAGTTGTGTTTGGGATCTGTTTAGCTCGGATATCTCTTTTTTCATGTTTTTCATCTTGTATATAGAGGATATCTAATGCAGCTTTCTGATATTTACTGCTGTGTATGAACCTTTTTATATATTTTTATTGTAATTAATCTCTTTTTGCTTTTGTTTTTTTGCGGATGGTCTTAATTTCTTTGCTTATTTGTCTGTTATTTCTACTTGTTGTGTTATGATTGGTTTGTAAGTACCAAAATTTGATTGATATGAGATCTCTATGGTTCCTTGTATTCTGCTCATTTGCATTATCTGTGCACAGAATACACTATCAGAAAAATGCCGAATTTCGGTATAAACGCTTTATTTTCTCAATTTAGTTAAGGTCACAATTTAAGATCTATGTACATTTTAGAATTTAGAAAGTTACTTTGTATAAAAATAATCTGTCTCTGTTGACAGGAAAGTAATAAGAAAATTTCAGGTGCTTCCCTGGATTATTTACACCCCAAGATCTTTAAGAGTGGCATCAGAAGGTAGATTCACAAAAAAAGACTGGAGACTCTAAAAATTACAACCAGCTGCCAAAAGTAACCCTTCCTTCTATTCCATTAGCCTGGATATGACATTCTCTCGTCTGCGACAAATGCTGATCCATTTGGTGCTCTGGTGGACTGCTATTCGATCAGCTACTGCACATTCGGTTGCCTGGGGGACAGCTTTTTACAGCAGGGAACATTTACAATTGTCCCTTTCATGCTTCATGGTTAAGGGCCTCGCCCTTCTCTGAGTACCAAACAAACCAAACTGGAACAAACGTTGAATATTTTAATATTACAAAAAATTAACAACTTGATAAATAATTTGCTTCGGAATAAAATATCTACCAAAAATGACAATTTTACTGTAAACGATTAGTAATTTACTAAAATAAAATCGAAAACAGCTTAACCGCTTTGAAAATAAATTCTAGAAAGTATAATTAGTTTCTCAAGTTAATATTAATATCAATTTTTGCTCTATTTGCTTCTGAAACATACTTTTAAACTAAAAAAATTGGCGTCCTACCTCATTTCTCCCTCAGTTTAATTTCAGTTCGTTTTTTTTGATTTTTTTTTCTAGAAAATAGTTTTGTTTTTTAAAAGCTTGACATTTTGGTTTCTTTTTTTTTTATAGCCTTCATAAATCTCTGCATTATGTACTTTTTGTGTTACATCGGTGACATTTTTTATCTGAGTTCAGTTAATTTTTATATAGCATTTTTTATTTATTCGTTTATTTTTCTGAGAGAAGTAACCAATCCATGAAGTAATTAATTTTGAACCTTAAGAACGTATCAATCATCTAATTTAAAAATAACTCGACAAATTGGCTTATATGCCAGTCACAAATAACTATTTGCTTTTTCGCAAATAAGTGTTTATTAAAGTTGATGACACCGGTAACGGACTTAGATCAACGTCCCTAATTGTTATTAATTTCCCGATGTCGAACAAGCTTTTTTCTATTTTAAGTGCCAATTACGAACCATCTATTCGTTGTAGATTAATTTAAAACGATAGGTACTTACATTCGCAACGTTGTTGACGTTGCAAAAACTGTTATAAAGAGAAACCTTAATGAGTTTTAAAGGAAATTGGAAGTCTACACTTCAAGTCAGACAAATAATAATAAGCATTCACAATGGTCCCTTCTGGAAGTAGTTGTAAATAGAAGTTACAAGGATTCGCGAATGGTTTTCACAAAATCTGCAAATTATATCATTCAGTATGGATTTTTTTATAAACCATATTTTTGGAAAATTTACTTTGTAGAATATACCCATCGAGCAAAAAGACAAAAGAGAGAATCTAATCCTTATGAAAAGGAGACCAAAAAAGTGGCCTCTAATGGCGGACATATCCGGAAATGCGAATGCGCCAAATTTAAATTTTCCGACACTTATCAACAGTAGCTATATAATATTTTTCAGAATGTGTCTTAGACGGCAAACTTTTAATTAATTATTAATGATAATTGTCTAAAATGCGACACAATTGTTAAAAAACTTCAATATAATAAGATTTCATGTGACATTTGGACAAACAATAACATAACCCAATTAAATTTGATGTCAAACAAGGAGAGAGACTCTCTTTCTTTGTTTAATGTGGCCTCTAAAAATCGCACTTCCTGTCTAACAGTATATTTGCCCCACTACCTTTACATTCCCTCTTTTGTCTTTTTGCTCGATGAATATACCCCAACATATGACCAAAAATGAAATTTTAATTAGTCATGAATCACTCGTTTAGATAAGAATTTTGGATAATTAAATGTTTTTTTCTTGGTGCGGTTTTCTCGACTGGTCATTCTTGTGATTGGCCCTGTATGTGTATAGATAGGTGGGGTCCATTCGTCGGTCTTTCTGCTTAATTTATTTTTGTCTTCTTCAACACCGTTTGCCATGTTATTGGAAGCATTTGAGCATTATCTTTGGTTTAGATTGTTGGGATTTCTTTCAATTTCTATTGCTGCTATATTTTACGTTTTCTTTTAATTTCAATGTTAGCTGGCATCGTCGTTTGGTTCAGTTTTATTGTATGTTCTGTATTTGAGGCATGCTGTGCAAGGGAAGGTTTTTTTCTTCTTTTTCTCCTTTCGATGACATTTCGATGTTCTCTTGTAACAAGGATTCTTTGATTGGTCTGTGCGATGTTATGATATGTCACATTCTTTACATGGAATCTTGTATATTAGTTGATTTTCTAACGATGTTTTGGTTTTTACGGATGATAAAATAGTTCAGAATTTTCTTTCGAAAATATCGTTTTAATTTTGTGTTTTCTTAGCACCCTTTCTATTTTCTCTGTTGTACCCTTTAAATATGGTGGGATGGTTTTTCGTCTATTGTTGTGTCCCTAATTCTTCTTTGAACATTATGGGCATTTTTGGTGCTGTAACTTGAGAAGCCGTTTTTTAACGCTGGTTTTACATTATGCATTTCTTCATTTTTATGTTCTTTGTCCGTTAGTGTTTTGGTTCGTATAATCATAGTTTTAATGACTTCGTGTAATTGTGCAAGATTGTGATGTATGAGCGTGTAGATATCTGTCCGTATGTGTTCTAAAAGTATCTTTAGTTCTTCTTCTCCATGCGTCCAGATGATAAAAGTACCATCCACGTACTACGTACCTAAGCCTGAGTCTGGGTTTGTGTTTGGATGCTCCTGTTGCTTGTTGTTCTATTTCTTGAATAAACAGGTTTGCTAGTACCCGTGACAGTGGTGAACCCATAGGTGCCCCTTAAACTTATATCTTTGTTCTTTATATAGATGAAAATGTGATATAAGTAATTGTGTTAAATTTTTTAGTATCCTGTATTGGACACTTTTTGCTTATAATTTCTATTGATTCATCTATAAGACATTCGTGAAAAGTGAGACGACATCGAGGCTAACTAACAAATGTCCAGGCTCAAGAGTCACATTTTTTATACGCTCGATATAGTGGCTTGCAATATTGACGTAACAATTCGTTTCTTTTGCGCATGGTTGTAGTTCAGCCAAAAATTTTGCCAGTGGTTGTAGAGGAGACACATTGAACTAATTATTGGCCGCAATGGTAATCCTGTCTTGGCTAATCCTAATACTGCCTAATCTTGGGTAAGCCGTAAAGTTTTTGACATTTTGATGACTTCTCTAGGTATGAGATGGAACTGTTGCTCTTTCTTGATGTCTGTTTTTGCTCGAAAATTTGTCAGTTTATCAAAAATACTACAACTTTTTCCACGTCCAAAAGTCACGAATAAATCTAAAAGTTGATTTTTCGAGAAAACTCTGTAGAACATTTGTGGCATGGAATATATTTTTCTATCGATTCTTGAAGGTTATTCTCAATATAAAGATTCCAACCCCCAGTTGGAGTGGATAACCCTACATTAAAAAACCCTTGGACATAGGGTAGATTTTGAAGTTAAGGATAAGTAGAGGTTAATTAATAAGTAGGCAAAGAACTTTCGGAGGAAGTAGAGATAAGAAGAGGCGTAAGGCAAGGTTGTTATATTCGGAAGAAATAATTAAAAAATCACTCGAAAATGTAACAATTGAAATAAAAGTCAACGGCAGAGCCATCAACAATATCTACCGACACTCTTGGATTATGTAGTATATGCTAGTGAAGAAAGCGGACTAACGCTTAATGTTAATAAAACAAAATTTATGACAATTTCCAAAACACAACAACAAGACATTTTAAACATAAGAGGGGTTAAAATAGAAAAAGTACAAAAATACAGATATCTTGGCACAATTATTAATGAAAATAACGAGTATACAGAAGAAACAAAAATGAGAATTGAACAAGCTAGAGCAACATTTAATAAAATGATAAAAGTATTTTGCAGTCGAAACATTAGTTTGCAACTCAAAATAAGAATACGTTCATGTGTTATCGGTGCTGCTGTATGGGGTGGAGGCCTGGACCTTATAGGAGGAGGTGATCGATCGACTTGAATCATTCGAGATGTGGACCTACCGAAGAATATTAAAAATTAGTTGGGTAGACCGAATAACAAATGTTGAGGTCCTCAGAAAGATGGAAATGATGAAAGGAGAAGAAAGGAAATGGAAATCATGAATACGATTAAGATAAGCAAGTTACAATATCTCGGTCACGTTATGAGAGGGGATAAATATGTCTGCTACAAACTATAAAGCAGGGAATAATACAGGGAAAACGAAGTATTGGAAGAAGACGCATCTCCTGGCTCAACAATCTGAGAAAGTGGTATACTTGCATTTCCAACGACTTGTTTAAAGCTGCAATCTCAAAAGTGAAAATATCTATAATGATTAGCAACCTCCTTAGAGGAGACAGTACCTAAAGAAGAAGAAGATGTTAATTCCAAAATTTCATAAAAATCTTTATGTGTTGAGGGAAATTGGAGGTTATACCATATTTTCACCGTGGTGTACTGGACTATTAAGTTATTTGTCAAAAATCTGAAGTATTAGAAGCGGTTAAGTTGAAAACTTTTAAAAAACAAAAAGATTTAAAAAAATTGAGATAAATTAGCAATATTATACAAATTTTAACATGTAGGAAATGTTGGATGGTGGAATACCAACAAGATGGGAAAGCAGAGGAAGACATACATCAAATTATATAGAGAAAAATGCTAGGAAATTATTTACAAGTATTCTTTAATTTCTCTGTTTCCGTTTTTGATATGAACGTAATCATATAATGAAAACCATTTAAAATTAACATATCGTCATGTAAATAACAGGCTATTTTCTTCTCCTCGTATAAAATGTTAAGTAAAGTACACATTTTGTTAATAAAATTGAAAAATGGGTTTATTGTACCGTATACGTTTATATCTCTCGAAGTGTTCGAGCTACCTTTGATGATCCATAATTTCTTCAATAAAACTGAATCTCTGCCAACTTTTCGGAATCAAAAACGAAAACATTTATCTCATTTCCAGCGGGAGGCATATAAATCCAGGCATTTCTGTTTCTTAAATCATTTTGGTCTAAAAATACCCAAAAGAACAACGCTGCAGTCTTCGGGGTCCTGAAAGCACCAACGCGGAAGACATGAGTTACGGGAGCAATTGAAGGGACACTCTTTAATATACCGCTATAATTAAGGAACTTGTTTAAGTTTATAAAAAAAATCCTTAACACATTATTATCAATTCAAGCTACTCAAATTTATGAGGGTAAAAGGAAATATTCATTAGCGTCATTATAATTTAATGTTTTTTTTTTAACAAAATGTTTTCATGTTTAACAATATGTTGAAACATCCTCTAATGGATTTAACTTACAAAAAATTCTACAATGAACGAACTCAATTCTAACGAACTTTAGTATTTAATTTAAAATGAGTCTAAATACAGTTTAGGGATTCATCAATTTTTTAGTGGAAATATTATTTTCAAAAATCATCAAAACGTCAAACTCGTTATTTTTCTCTAACCTTAAAAACGTGTATTTATAAAAAATTATAAGATATACAAAATGAGATATTATGCTAAATTACAATCGGATAATAAACAAAAAAATATTGCAAAATGAAGAACAAAATCGCTGCTGTTAAATATTGTTAATAACCTTTTTATTCTTTATTAAAATTTGTTCGAATGTACCTGAATTTGAGGTTCGTATCGTGTTTGAATTGTTTGCAAAAGATGCGCCAGATCGGTTGAATAATTTTTGCGAAATTTACTTTTTTTGCGATTTTTTGAAAAATGAGCTAATTTTTAGGCTGGTCCAAATAATTTGACTGAATGGAGCTGAATAATCTTATGAAGAATATTTTAATCAAGAATGGAACTTCTTTATTAAGACGTATATTATTAACACATGGAAAAAAATTACATTACTCTACGCAAAATAATTTAATAATAATTAGCACTTTTAATAAACAACTACAATTACCCCAGTTTAGTTCAGTGCATTCCAATAAAATGGCAAAAAAATATGAAAGCTGGTTATAAAACACATATTTAAAAAAAAAAAAAAAGGTTCTACGACCCTTAGGAGCCAAGATGCCCATTTTTGAAGAAGAAATTTCACAGTTTTTAACAAAACTTTTAGAAAACAAAATCATTAAAAACTGTTTAAACAGGAGTGTCTAAAACAAATTATACTTTGCGTTCCAACTAGAGTGCAAGGAGTGAGGGTAGCTGACTGAAGCAGCGCTCTTAAAAAATCCCAACACAGTTTCAAAATAGAAAGAGGGCCCGAAATTCGAAAAATTCGAAATATTTTGATCAGAGTGTCGTATGTACAAAAATCAAAATGCGTTTTTAAAGGTGCAGCTTTCGTATACAATTAGTTGTGCGATTTTTGCCATTTTTTACGATTCTCATGAGATCGACAAAATTTATCATCGAAACCCACAACATGAAATATCGATTGAATTTAATGTTTTATATTACAAACAATCTAAAACGTTTAAAACTTTTTTTGATTACACAAGTATGTTTTTGAAAGTACACAACTTAAGCTACATATTTCACCCAATATCGTCTTCGTGAAAGCAGTTTCCGTGACGTGCGATCGTTTTTAATGTGAAAGTTTAAAATCTGCATTTTTTAGGCATATTTTTTCCGAAACTCAAAAACTAAATTTTATATTGTAGGTTTTAAAGATTAAACTATTGCAATGGAAATTTCTCTACGACTGGTAAATGAAATTAATAAATTTTATTGATCTCACGAAAATCGTAAAAAATGTCAAAAATCGCATAACGTTTTTGTTAAACACATTTATAAAAACTGACTTAATTTCCGGCAAAATACAAAAATTGTATGCAAAGCTGCACTATTCACCTTTAAAACTCTTTCCGATTTTTGTCGATAGGACACTCTGATCAAAAGTATCCAATTTTTACCGTTGAGTTGATACATATTTTACTTAAAATTGATTTCGGGCGCGTAACTGATATTCAACATTGCCGGTCGCTGCAAGCGTTGTTTCTGAGCGAACGGATCATTCTACACAAAAGTACTAAAAAACATTTTTGTTCAAAATTATCGCTGTTACATTTTTTATTTAAAGCCTTTTAGCTTTTAGATTGGGTTGGGGGGGGGGGGTTAGCCGGAAACGAAACGTTAAAATTTTTTGCATGATTTTTGCTGTCCCTAACTTGATATTCTCAGCAAAATTCAGCTTATTCGTATGATTTTTAGTTTCCAAATATCTGGGATTGGACTAATAGGCAATATGCATTATTTAAATATTTGTCAGTAAGGTTGTGAGTATGTTTTGTTTCATACCATGTAACTTAAGTTGCTGAATGCTACGCAAACCAATCTGATTTGTGTTTGTCTTAAATGCCTCTTAATAACAAGTAAATTATCGACTAGTTCAAAGACGACCACTAAAAACCCGAAAAATATGTTATTCTATAAAAAAGATCGTTTTTAGATGTGTGTGATCATCACGTTAAACATATTTAAATACAAACCCTGCTAAAAAATAATCTTCGTTTTTTTACTTAGACATGACTCTGTTTTTCAATGTGCCTCCAGTAAGTTGTCATTCCATCGTTTTCGTGGCTTCCTACTGATCGTCTTTCTATTGGGGAACCATCTCTTTAAATCCCTTATAGTCTTTACTATTCTATTTGTTGTCATTCGGCTTATATGATCGTTTCATTCTATTCTTCTATTTTTACCCAGTTCTTGATGTTCTTCACCTTGCATCTACGTCGTATATTTGTACTCCTATCTGTGTGTCTTGTCATCAATTTTGCTAAGTGTTTTCATCCTTGCTGTTTCTGACATGGTTTTTGTCCTCTCTGTGTCAGGTCGTGTTTCTGCCACGTATGTCAATATTGGTCTGATGACTACTTTCTAAATTCTGCCTTTCATTTATTTCCCGATATTTTTCTTTCTCCATTCATTGTTTCATTCAGGCAGCCTGTGGCTCTATTTGCTCTATTCACTTGATCTTCCAAGTCGGTTTCGAGCTTTCCGTAACTAGATAATGTGATGCCTAGACATTTAAACTCCATCACTTGTTCTTTTATCTGACCTTCCAGCTCCAATTTTGTCTTTTTTGTCTTTTTTGGGGAAATTAACATATTAAATTTGCTGGTGACTGTTTTTTTTCCCATTTGGTATCTTTTTTTATTTTATACTTTTTTATTATTTCATTCATAATCAGGTTGAACAATAGAGGACTAAGGGAATCTCCCGGTCTTATCCCATTGGACCAATCTTCAAAAGGATCGGTTAGTTCTTCTTCCTTTGCTGAATTGCTGCAATTAATTCTTCAAGAAAAATAGAAGGGAAACGATAACCAGGAAGGCGAAGATTTTCCTGGCTGAAACATCTACGTACGTGGTTTAACACAACCACAAATATTTTCAGAGCCGTAGTTTGCAAAATACAGATTGCCATGATGGTTGCCAATATCCGAAACGGATAGGCACTACAAGAAGAAGTTCTTTTCCCACTTTTACTTTTGTTGTATTGTTGTGGTAAATTTCGATCGTTTTGATTATTCTTAGAGGTATCTCCCTTAGAAGAAGTGGATAACGTCCTTTAATTTGACCCGTTTAAATGGCTTCTTAATGTCTACGAAACTTAGATAAGCCGGTTTGTTGTATTCTAAAGATTTCTCTTGCCTCATTATAAATATAGCATCGGTGCATGATTTTCCCGACCTAAAACCTTGTTGTTCTTCTTCTAGTTTTATAATTTCATTCAGTTTATTTGTTATCACTTTGGTTGTTAATTTTTGTGCTGTGTTAAATAAATTCATTTCTCTGTAATTTCCGGGTCCGCTTTGTGTCCCTTTTTGAAGAGATTTATTAGGATTCTTGATCTCCATTGTTGAGGAGTTCTGTTTTGCTCTATTATTTTTTTAATTAGTTTTAATATTTGTTTGGTCAGATCTGGTCCTTCGTACTTATTCGGAATTCGTTCGGTATTCTGTCCTCCCCTGGTGATTTTCCATTTTTTAATTTTCTTAATGCTTCATTTACCTCTTCCTTCTCAATATTTATTTCTTCGTTTGTAGTCACTTCTGTTGTTGGTGGTTCATTATAGTCACATTTAGCAAAGAGGAATCGAAAGTAGTGTATGATTTCTTCTGAATGGGTTTCGTTTTTATTAGTTCGTTCATCTCTTTTCTTTGTCCTCTGATCATTCAAAAATGTAGAGATGTATTTATGCATCAACTCGGTAAAGTAACTTTTTATCGAACTAGTCTGATTACGACCAGAGTGAAGCGAGCGAGGCTAGTAACTGAGGAGTTCGATTAAGAGTGTTTACTGACGTAGTGCATACAAAATTTTACCGCCAACCATAAAAAACATTAACAAATAGTGAAATTTTGTGTAATCATTTTATTGCACGATCATTCAAAAGTCATAAATACAACAGTTTTATTTATGTTGTGATACATTAAATACGAATAAACAATTTGAGATGTCATTAAACTTAATTTCTGAAGTGGAAGATGCTGATTACTGCTATCTACCACTGTCATTCAATTTCAGGCAACTTGATTAATATTTACCACAGATAAAGTTCTTCTTCTTTCAGTACAATAAACTGTTACTCTGCTACAAATGAGTACAATAATTAATGACTTAAATGACGGTTGGCTGTAAAGTAACAAACTGAGTAAAGTAATGGATGCAAAATCCTTCGTACATTTCTTGTCTTGTCAAATTATGTGTTGGACGTTAGACGTTAAGGATTGTAGTATTAAAAAAGTTCCAATAGAACGTTTGACGACAATTTTTACCTATTTACACCGTGATAAATCGTCCCACTAAATAGCAACGTTTTTCCAATCTTCCAAATGATGAGTATAACTTTTTTAATGATCCTCTATGTCGTAAAATATAAAAACTTTATGTTATTTAACTACACGTTAAATAAATACCTATTCTAACAGACACTTTTTACTCATTAAGTTGATGTTTCAACTTTTTTTAAAGTACCGTTTGCGTGACCATCATTACGTGTTGTGTGAATATTAAATTTAACATAGCTGTTTCAGGACCCCGTATATAAAAATACAAAAAGAATCATGCTGCGGCACGTGTTTATTATATTCATCTATTCTGTTATCATATTTGGGTCAATCATGTCAAGTAGTAGCATGGCGGCTTTAAACTGTTTATTTGCATTGAGATGACAGAAGGCCATCCAACCTCCACCAGCACTATTTTGCATGCTATTCCTTAATCTCTTAGCTTGGCCTTTGTTTGCTTTTCGAATGATATGAAACGCTCTGTACATATTTCCATTTGGTTTATTAATCTAATTTACCCAGTACATTTACTGAATTTGCACCAATTTAGATGTAACGTTTAATGCTAGATAATTGTGTTGCTCTTGATGTTGCATAAAATGTGTCTCTCCTCTGTCAGTTTACTGTATGTAATATATGTCCAAATGGCTTTTACAGTTTTGCATCCCCTCTCTTTTTTATATAATTTAATGTTTAGGTTAATTTAGAGTTAGTTTTATTGACGAGTGACCAAAACAAACTGAATTCTGTTTCTACATTATATCGGCCCTAATTTTTTGTGATATTCGGGAACACTAATCTTTTTTGAATCTGAGGTTGTACTGACGTTGTATTACTTTTTTCTCTATAGTAAAATGCTGAGAGGAGAGTGTCACGGAACTAGTGTCACGAAACTAGTGTCACGAAAAAGTGTCACGGAACTAGTGTCACGAAAAGGCGTCACGAAAAGGCGTCACAAAAAGGCGTCACAAGTAGCGTTACGAAATAGCGGTTCTTTTCTCATCGATTCACTACTGTCCATAAATTCATTTCTAGTCATCATAAATGTATTCTAAGCAGGTATAAAGTACTATAAGTTAATTCTTTCGTTATAAAAAGGTTTGCTCTAAAAGAGCTTGAAGATGGTGCTTAACGCATGCGAAAACAATCATATCTCGTTTAATTTTTAATTTATAGAAATAAAAAAAATCAAAATCTTAAGTAAAAAAAGCTGTTTTTATGTTGTAGCATTTTTATGTGTCTTTGTGTGACCGTCTTGGTGGGGAAATCCCACGTGTATTCGTCCCTGCTGTACTTACTATTGTACCATCTTTTTTTATTCTACTTAAAGTGTCTTTCAGTTCTTGATGTAGTATAGGTTGTTTAGTGACAATAAATGGCGAATATCAGAGGAAGAGCAACAAGAATTAAGTACAGGAACTGTATTATACATAAATATACATAAAAGAAGAACAACAAGAATTCAGTACAGGAGCTGTATTATACATAAGATAAATAAGAGACATTTCTGGAATATAACAAGTCAGCAGTTATATAATATATCTACCAAGATCGTTTGACCGAGAGCAAATATGTACATATTATTTGACAGGAACATATAAGGACAACAAAGCATATGCCGGGATAGGAAAATAAAGAATATAACCAAACCTATTCGAAAAACGTAAAAGACAATACGCCGCAGTCCTTTTGTTTAATTGGAACGTGGAAGACATTATAAAGAGAATAAAATCAAAAAAAAAAGATCCAGAATGGGGACAGCTGAACGAAAATTAATACCTGTGCCAATGATGCAATAATTAAAGCGGAAAGTAAGGATGGCCTCCACAGAATACTGCATCCATTTTACGACACCACCTACATATAAATTCTATTGCGGTGGTTAAACCTGTAATGTACACTTCTGTAACCTGAGTGATCACGAAAGTAACTCAAATGTTTTTGAAAACAGTGGTAATGAGAGTACTCTGCAAAACAAGAAACAAAATACCATAGGGACCGAACACGAAATACATAAAGCACATTCGGATAATTGAAGGAATATGCAATAGAGCACTAAAATATAAATAGCGAGAGATAATTTAGCCACTAGGAGTGATGGTCAAGAAAACGATGGCCAGAAAATATATAAAACCAAGCAATAATGCTCTTTGTCTACTTCTTCTTTTTATGTAGACATTCCATCGTTCCATTCGTTTCGTGATCTTCTTACTGATCGTCTTCCTATTGAGGAACCATCTCCTGCCGTTTTTACTACTCTATTTGTTATCATTCGGCTTATGTGATCGTTCCATTCCACTCTTCCATTTCTTACCCAGTTCTTGATGTTCCCCACCTTGCATCCACGTCGTATATCTCTACTTTTAGTTCTGTCTCATAGTGGTTTACCATAAATTTTTCGAAGTGTTTTCATCTCTGCTATTTTTAACATTCTCTTTGTCCTCTCTGTGTCAGGTCGTCTTTCTGCCGCGGATGTCATTATTGGTCTGATGTAAATTTTGCCTGGAGTGATTGCGGGATGGATTGAGTAGCTCTGCGGTTATCACAGCTGTTTCCAAAGCCGGATAAAATGTGGAGGGTGATTGGCAAGGTTGGCAACCTACCAATCGTAAAAACGAATACTGCTCAAAGAAACAATGCAGTCTCGGAATCGGAGTGATACTAAGGAGTAACCAGAAGCATAAAATAATAAACAGCAAATATGCCTGTACATAAAACATAAGAAGAAGACATGTGTGCTTTTTTGTGTTAATATTTCATTCATCTGTTTTATTCTGCAATCGCTTTCCATGCAAGTAATAAAAACAAATAAAATGTAGAATTAACACAGCATCCTACAATATTCTGTATAATTTATAACAACAATATGATTCAAGTTGACCCAAAAAAGCCAGTGTTATCATTAATTTGATATAATTTGTCGGCGTTATATAATTCTTTTAAATTAATAACCCAGAGACATTATCTACACGGCATTTTTATAAATATACATACCTAAAACAGAACGTCTTGTTTCGCAACTGTTTTAATTGAATGTAATGCGCAGTTAATAAAAATAGGATTAGAAAAATGCAAAAAGTTCTTTTATTAAATTTTTGTAAAATGAATGGGTTACACATGTGAGTTAATTTTTAACAAGGTTGTAGAAATAAATTTTAGACTTACTCACAATATTTTTTATGAATCCTAGGACGACCAGTTTCGACCAGTATATTCTTCAGTATATTTCTGGTTACAAATCCTAACTAAAAGAGTTCTACCAGGTATTTGGCAAATAGTGCCAATATTACTTATGTATGGTTTGGAGGAGAATATAAAAAGACAAAAAGTACTTACATGTCGGCGCAAGGATTATTGTTAGAAAGGCGTGTACTGAACGCTTACTTATGTTATAATATTGTCTATTGGTCTTCAACTTATTACTCATCGAAATATTTGGAATATGTCTTTAAAAGAGGGTCTGGAAGCCTCTTTGTTTTATGATTATCTGTCTTCTTATATGAAATGAAATATATGAAATAAACATATTTCATATATAAGTTGAAAATCTTCTTCTTCCTTCTTGTATATAGGTATTAAAGCATGTTTCTTCTTTAATATTAGCCTCCTAAATTGTTTAAAATATAGCACCATCCTTTTCTTAGTCTGTCAATATTTCTTCGGCCATTTGGTGACTTCTCTCGTACTGTTCGTACTATCCTATTTTTCTGCCATTCTACGAATGTGTTCGTTCTACTCCTGTTTCCGTTTTGTCACCCATCCATTTTTCTCTTCTTATGTTTCCTCTTCTCTCCCTATCCAGCAGACTTTTCCATGATATTCGTCGAAGTATTTTCATCTCTGTTGTTTCTAGTAGTTGTCTCGTTTTAGATGTGTCAGGTCTTGTCTCCGTCGTGTATGTTAATATAGGTCTAATTGCTGCTTTATAGATTCTTGTTTTTGTGTCCTGTCTTAGGTGTTTGTTCTTCCAGATTGTGTCATTAAGAGATCCCGCCGCTTTACTTGCTTTTAAGATTTGTTGTCGTACTTCTTCAACATCTCCGTAACTAGTTATATCTATTCCCAAATATCTAAACCTTGCTTCCTGCTTTATTATTTTTCCATCAATTTCGATTTTACACCGTAGTGGGTGTTTAGATGTTGTCATACATTTGGTTTTGTCTGCTGATATTATCATATTGTATTTCTTAGCTGTTGGATTGAAGATATGTGTTAACCTTTGGAGCTCGTCTTCTGTCTCGGCGATTAATGCGGCGTCGTCTGCATAACATAATATTTGGGTTTGTTTGTTCCCCATTCTGTAGCCATGACCTTTACGTACTGCTTGTTATATTTCGTCCATTATTATATTAAAGAGAAGTGGGCTCAACGAGTCACCCTGTCTGACTCCGCTTTGTACTAGTATACCTACACTGTGTTAGTTTTCCATTTATCTTTACCTGTATTTGATTATAGAGGTAGATGTTTTCGATGGTTTATATAATATTGATTGGTATGTTTCTTTTATACAGTAGGTGTAAGACGTCTTCGACTTGGATGCGATCGAAAGCCTTTGTAGTAGACTAGTAGACAAACTAAATTATTTTAGAAAATGTTCTCGGTAAATTTTTTGGCAGAGCAATTAGATAATTATGGAATAAAGTAGGAATGGAAATTATAGATTAAAAATATTAGATTATCAATATATTAAGAACAACAAATTGCCTTCAAAAATCATCAACCTTGAGATAAAGTGGCAAATATTTATATAATATAATATACAAAATTCCATATCAAGAGTTTACACTCGTCAGCCAGTATCAACACTTTACAACGTCTCATTTTTGTTGTAATTTTTCCTTAAATTCCAGGCATGCTGTCCAAATGTTATATATGCTTCCCATTCCCCTATTTTTTCACTACCCACTACATACCGCATAGGCGTTCACCTGTAAAATTTATTTCTGACAATTAAAAAGTGACTTTGCAACCGAGGTTTGTATCCCCATAACAATAAGCCCTTTGTTTGTCGGTAACAGCAACCGAAAATTATCAAGCAGGGAATAAAACTAACTGCCTTCAGACACGGAATTTTTCGAGTTAATCAAATGAAATAATAAAATCTCCATTGTACTGTTGTGCGTATATATACGTGTGTATATTTAATGGAAATATCGCAAGCCCTTGCACCATTAAGCGTACAACTTTATCCAGGGATTGCGTGGGAAAAACAATTGTTGGCTATTTTTACAGTGACCGAAGCCGACGGGTAAAGGATTAATGTTTTAGTTTTTTATAAGAAAAGTTCAGTTGTACAAAACTTACAAAATAAACTGGAGTTCCTAATTAACCGACTACTGTAGATAAAAATAGAATGTTTTTACCTAGTCTTATAGTTTACAGGCTAATGTAAAATTCTAAGATGGTTACAAAATAAATCTAATTTAAATTAGTGATTTAGTCCACGATATGGAAGGACAAGCACTATACCGGGCTTTAAGTTATCATCACAGTCCTTAATATCTTAACAGATGTGTTGTGGTTCCTCTTTGAGCTTCAGCAGATCTGATAGTTTGATGAATGATATTTCTCCACTGCTTGTGATCATCTGTTACATGTACTGCCTCAGTACAGTGTTTGTGAAGAGATCTGCTGCGTTGACGTTGACACTAAGGCTTTCCTTGAACCACCAACCGCTCTATTTTGTGATTGCTTCGATGAATATGACCTAAGAACTTTGAAATCCCAGAGTAAACAGTACTATAGAGACGCTGATTGGGTCTAATTTCATCTTGAACCGAGACATTCGTGCGGTAGGCCTTCCATGGAATTCGAAGCAGTCTTACGTACACATTTCAAAAGCGTCTACTATGCGTCGTCTATACGATTCTTTGACTGTTCATGTCTCGCATGGCTAGTAAAATATGGAAAGGACCTGAGTTGAAACGAGTCTCTTCGTGTTTGTTATAGTAATGTGACGATCACGCCATACTCCGTTTGGTTTAGTTCTTGCTGCTCTTGCCATTTATATGTGTCTTCAAATTTCGGGTTTCAAAAAAAGGGTTGTTAGCGATCAATAACAATGATCAAGGCCATGTAGCTAACTATCAGTCCAAACTTAGCGCTTTCTACCTCGAGCTTTTTAATAAGTTAGTATTGGCGCTAAATCTTTACAGAAGAATGCCAAAGATATTTCGTAGAATAGTAAACAAGAAAAATAATGGAGAAAGAGAGTCGTATCAACCAGACATTAACATCTGGAAACCTTAGGATCTAAGCACACTATCGCTAATTTCTTAGCGATCAAGCTAAGATTGTCACTCTGGCCAATTAGAACAAAAATTATTATTTTTTATTTAAAGCAATGTATCTTTCGGCCGGAGGATAGGCTAGTTCTTAATCTCAAAGCAACACCTATTTTGGTTTAGTAACCCATTTCAAAGAAGCTCTGCGTTTAATTTTCTCACCTTTTCCAATCATCTAACATCTGGACTTTGTCAACGAATTTCTTGATACTTAGAAATTTGTTGGAAATAAATAGAAAGTCTAACGACTTTAGAATTATTTCTCAAGTCACAAGTGGAGGAATTCGGTCCTTCACTGTTCAGTTATCATTTGTTTGAAATAAATAGAAGTCTGAAAGGACTTGGAATTATTTCACAAGTATCGAACGGTCGAAGGGTGCTACTATAACACCAATGGTTAGGAATAAATAAAGTAAAATTATTTCTCGAATTAGTGACTGTCAAACCATTCGTCCGAAATAAATAAAAATCTAAAGGGACTTAGAATTATTTCACAAATCGTGAAACAATCAAAGTTTAACACATCCAGACTGGAGGAACCGATATATCAGTTTAACAATCGAGGTAACTTCTTAGCATAGAGTACTCCTGAATCTTTGATATGTAATATATAATTAAAATGTAAGAAATTTCGACCTGCAAAAATAATCTATATGACCAGTAGAACCCTTTGACAGCAGAGCGAGCCTTCGGTCAGCCTCCGGTTAGTGTAATCCGAAATGTATTAAATTCTCAAATAATAAAAGGATACAACCTAATAGTCTTCTCGAGCGGTGGCTAGTGACCATCCAGGAATCCAAGATACTGTGGAGGATGAACCGACATTACGATATTACACGAGAAACCATGAGCCTAGTCACATTTAAGTCCTCGCTCTGGTGTTGGTCCAATCTCTCTTCGATATGGATTCATTTTAAGGAAAATTTTAGTATCATTTCATATTGACAAACAATACATAGAAATAAGTGGAATTATGATGATTGATTGATTTGAAATGTTTCTTTGGGGCACATCATTTATAAGTTGTTAGGAAATAAACCATAAATTGTTATATAAATTTCAATTTAAGTCGAAATTTCTGATTGTGGATGTTGTTGATTATCAATATTTAGATATTTTTATGTATTTTATGTATTTATTGTTTATTAATCTAAGTATTTGTTTCAGGTAAGTTTTATGCATCTGCTGACATCAGTAAGTGACAAATTGACCATGAATATATAACTTATCTTGAGATACATAGAGCAATTCTTGATACGTTCCCATAAGAAATGTTATCCTCTATCATCGACCTAGTGCCCTAATAATTACAATCTTTATTACTTTAATTCTGTAATTTAAGGGTCATCTGACCTCATTATGTGGCTAGTTCCAATTACTTAACGTAAATATTAACCACATGTTTAACTTAACAGTTAAAATGTTACCCATTTGTTCTGATTTTTTAAGAGGTAATACTTATTTCTAGGGTTTTCACTGATAATGATTTGATAGGATTAAGAATTTTCTGAAAATTTATAAATATTTTACTCAAGAAGTTTTTACTTTATAGTAAGTTTTTTAAAAACTATGGTAATCACCCAATCACTAGAATTTCCCTTTTAAATTTAAATTTATTTATATTTACTTTGTGTAGTATTCTGATTTTTTATTGAAGAGCTGTTTCGTTGCCCCGTATAGACGGAAAGGGTTAGTATATAGACGGAAAATACCTACTACTTACATACAGCTTCTTATGGATTTTGATTTTAGATTTCGGAGGGGTCTTTTGGCCTCTTAGACCTATTATCCACAAATCTTTGTTAGTTTAGTTTGTAAAGTTAATACTGTCACTTCTTTTATGATTATAATGAGGAATTCTGAATAGTTAAGAACATAGATATGATCGGACTGTACCTTTTTTTCTTTCAATGGCCGTATAGCACAAATTGAGCCTTGAATCCCTGAAATTTCTGTCAACACCATATAGATGATCCACGCCGCTTGCCTCCTAAGTTCTTCTCTTCTTCTTTTAGTGCCTCTCCTATCGGAGATTGGATATTATTATGGTGATTCTAATTTTATTTATTGCTGATTGGAATAATTCGTTAGTGGTACAGCCAAACCACTCCTAAATTTCTCATCCAGGACATTCTTCTACGGCCTGAATTTCTGCGTCCTTGAATTTTTCCTTGTATTATATTTTGTAGGAATGTGTACTTCTGTCCTCTCATCAGGTGGCCTAAGTATTCAAGTTTTCTCTTTTTTATATTCAGGATAACTTCTGTATCGTTATTTATTCTCTACGGCGGTAGCACCACATCTCAAGGTTCTAAACGTTTAACAAACTGTGCGTCTGCTGACATTACAATCTTCCATCCTTTACGTGGCCTTCCATTTGGTCTTTTGCTCTACATTTTACCATCTAGAACTCGGTGATGAGCCATTATCCATCCTGACTACATGAGCAGCCTATCGAAGTTGATTAAGTTCATCATTATATCTAGATCTCAATATCCTATCTTCGGTGATAAGTTCAATGATCTTCCTTAAAATTTTTCTTTCGAAAACTTCCATTTTGTTGTTTTTTTTTCTGTCACCTATGTCTCACATCCATAACATGCTACTCATCATAGATATAATAGTTTTATAGACCTTAATCTTTGATTTCTGGTGTACGGTGAGGAGTCATTTTCTTTCTGGCTCTTTTCGCTATTGTCTACATTAGTATTTTTGTCTTGTTTGAATAATATTCGGTAATTTTAGATTATCTCTTTTTTTTTTCATATAAACCAAATCCAAAATTTCATTATTAAGTATCGAAAACCTTTATAAACCTTGATTTATATTAGATTTATATTGGTACTTTTATCATCTCCACAGATATAAGTAATTGAACATTGTTAAATATTTCCTTAAAGCCCAGTCAGTGGATATTTCCGAATTTATTAGTTCTCCGTTTTCCTCCTCCACAGCACATGTATCATATACTTTCCTATATATGTTTTTCACCCTATAGCTGGTCTTCCTCTCCGTCTTTTTCCCGCCAGGTCTCAGTCCAATATTCTTTCCGGCTACCTATGCTCTGGCATTCTTTGTACATGCCTGTACTGTTCTCGGACGCGACTAGTTCACGTTCGAGACGCATCGCCCTGCCCCTTATTTTTCCCGTTGGCCCCTCCCTGACCTGGAAATCCCTAATCGCTACTTCAGAAAGTATAAAAATAGGCGATTTTCAGGTCAATAATTCAGTCCTTCACGGGCTCTCCGAGAGCTTAGTGCTCTCGGGGCTCTGCTTCCTTTTTAGCTTTCCATACTCTGTGGCTGAGTAACTATTCAACTTTAAACTTGGTGTTTTATTTCGACTATTTAGTCATGTAAGAAATATCTTGCCTTTAACAAGGCAAGTCATCGAAGAACCACGAACCTGATGTTTATTTCGACTTGTAAGAAGACTAAGTCATGTAAGAAATAGTCGTCTTTATCAAGACGAGCCATCAGGAGACAAAACATTTTGAAGTCCATACCAGACCTATTTCATTTCCCCCGAGGTACTACTGAAGGGCTTTGTTTTCCAACTTTTTTGTAATCGAGCATACTACTTCCATTCTGTTCCAAATTTCCTGTGTTCTTATTCCATTGGTAATTTGTAGACATCTTTTCCTTTCAGTTCAGCTGTTTTTATTTTATGATTTACCTCATCTTTAATTATCGTAATAATTACAAAACTAGAATAAACAATTAATTATTATTCAGTTTTAAATAGTTATGTTTAAGTTGTTATGCTTAAGCATGTTATGTTTAAGTAAATATACTAGAATTTTTTCAAATATACCGCCTGAGATTATCTATTTTTAATATTCTTGCATTTCCATCAAATAATGTTTATCTGGATTCTATAAATTATTTAAAATGTTTGAAACCCTTCACGTTTAGATCATAGCTCTAAATATCAATGTTCGAATGGTAAAATAGTATTGAAATTGATTGATATTGATTATCTTTTTTTGGCTCTCTAAACAAACATAATACATGTCTTCACCTTATCACAATGTACATTTACTGACCTTTTTCATAACAACTTACTGCTTTATATATGTTTTTCACACAACAAATATTTAATTTACATCATTACACAACGTGGACCTCTTGACAGCGAGCGTTGGTGATAGAGACAAGGCCAAAGTTACGGTTTGTGTCTGAATTAAATTGTTGTGCATGCCGTATTTAGACAACTTAATCGAGCTTCGTTAAGTATAATTTTCGAATTAAAATAAAACTCATATTGTTAATAAACGACGGATGGGGAGACGATCCGAAATAGGGTCGACCGATTTATAAATAACGTATATAATGTTGCTAGTAATGACATATGCTTTGGCTGGCGGCAGCAGGTACATTGCTTTTTAATTAATATGTTTATATCAGTGATAATATCACTAAAACAATATTAATTGTTTCTAAGGACGTAGACAATTTGAGGGTTTGGCGAATAGGAGTGCAGCAAAACCTAGATCGGTATCTCTACTAGAAACATCACAATACAACGTCAGCGTATAAGACCAGCCTATTTCTTCGACAATTTTGACATTTTTTGTTGTTCTGACAGTAGATGCCAAGTTTTTTAAGTAAATAGCGATGTTTTGATTAACCATTTATTTTTTTGAATAACTAAAATCAAATTTTAATCATACATACCTACTTCCAATGTATTTTCTTTTTGGTGTATTCTTTGATGCTTATAGAAGTTGTGCAAACTATCAAAGAAACAAAGATTAACAAAATGGGGTTTAGAAAATTATACGCAACCTACAATGATTACATTACAAAAAAACTTTTGACTGCTGTCTGGGCGCGACAACCCGTGATGAGTTTCGGATCTATCACATCTATCCACCGACTAATCTGCACCACTCACAAATCCTCCTCCACATCATGTAAATACCTCTCTGTCTCCTCATTGTCTCTTCCATTCGTTCGAACAAATCTCTTCCAAGAGTAAAAAAATGTACGACTAGGCAAATTTGATATATGTAGGTGTCACTAGCACGCATCCCTTTACTATGTAATGGCTCCTCTACACATCGGCAGACGCGTTCGCGGACAAAATCTACGTATGCATTTGGAGATGTGTAGATGGGGTAATATGAACATCTGTTGTTTATATATCACGTCCGCGGATGCGTCTGCAATATATCCGATTGTTGTCGGTTTTCTTTGGCTCCTATTGCTCTTTTTTGTAATTTAAAAATAACATCAAATTGGGCAGCTGTACTAGAACCCCAAAAAGGAGGGCCATATCGAAGATGAGACTCGAACTAAGAAAAGTATGTTATTTTGAAAGATGCTAAATTGATGGTTGATAAGAACATAAAGCAAAAAATAAGAAATGCCAAAGAATCATGGATTACAGAACAATGTGTAGAAATGGAAAACTATGAAAGAAAGTATGACACGTTCAATTATACATAAAAAAGTAAGAGAAATTACAGGAACCCAAAGAAGACGTCAAATAAGTTTGCTTAAGAACAAAGATGGAAAGATTATTATAGATTTAACAGAGAAAATTAATAGATGGAGTGAATACATAAGAGAATTATTTGAGGACAACAGAAATAACATTGTTCTGCTATATGGCGAAACGGGACCTGAAATTCTAAAATGTGAAGTAGAAATGGCACTTAAAAATTCCAAAACTGGGAAGGCAAATGGACCGGATGAGGTTCCTACCGAATTGCTAAAGCTCTTGAATGATGAATCAATAGGTATAATATTGCACTTATTTAATACAATATACAATACTGGCATTATACCTCAAGAGTGGCTGTTATCTACATTCGTTACACTGCCAAAGAAATCTAATGCTAAAGAATGTTCAGAACATCGAACAATATCTTTAATGAGCCACCTACTAAAGATATTTCTAAAAATCATCCACAACCGAGTTTATCAAAAGTTGGAGTCAGATATTAGTAATACACAGATGGGGTTCAGAAAAGGGCTTGGTGCTCGAGAAGCTCTCTTCGGTTTGAATGTTCTCACACAAAGATGCCTAGACGTTAATCAGGAGGTACATACGTGTTTTATCGATTTTGAAAAAGCGTTTGACAGAGTACGCCATAGTAAGCTTAGAGAGATTCTTGAAAGGAAGGACATAGATAATAAAGATCTGCGAATAATTCTCAATCTATATTGGAATCAGAAATCTAACATCAAAATAGAAACTGAAACATCACAAGCAATAGAAATACGTAGAGGAGTACGACAGGGTTGCATTTTGTCACCTCTGTTATTTAATGTATATAGTGAAAGCATCTGTCAGGAAGCCTTTTACAAGCAAACGGAGGAATCGTAATTAATGGAGAGATTGTAAATAATATTCGATACGCGGACGACACTGCACTAGTTGCAAGAACAGTAGAAGAATTTTTTAATTAAATTACCTTGGACATCCACTGCGCTATAGAGAGTTTCCACAATTTAAGAATTTTAGAATGCAAGATCCAAGCGTATAAGAATATAGGAAGAAATAAAAATTCATCGCTGAATAAGAAATTGGAACCGCACGACAGAAAACTATTGTTTATCAGTACAGAGAAAAATTTGCCATAATGTTCACCGATCTCAATCGAAAAGGAGGAGGAACGTTGCTTACCTTCTATTTTTAAAAATGATTTTTAATATAGTTACATCAATCTTATCTGTCTTTCAATGTCAGAATCAAGTCAAAGCATTATTTGATATCAAATTTTTCTCAAATATATAATATTTTATTATCAGGCCACAATATTTTAACAAATTTAACTTCTAACCAGTGCACATGTTTTAACCGCATACGCCGATAACTGATATTTATTTACATCAACTAGGAAGTGCTCCATTTAAATGTATCCATGGCAGATAATGCAAACACTTTAAAAAACTTCAGAATAAGTCAATGTGTTATCGAAAATCAGAATAAATATATCATTTTCGATAAACATTTGATGTTTTTAATAAATAAAAATGGTGTTATATAATATTCGCATTCTGTTGAACAAAATTAACTCATCTTTAGTGATAACCTCGAATTGTCAGAAATGATTAATAATTAAATAACCTTAAGAGTATTTTTATTTTATTTTTTATATAAAGTTTTCAAAGCATGATAGTCACAACTAAATAATTGTATTACACACCGGCTGATATAGAATTAAGAAAATATTAGGTTTGTTTTTCCAGCTGTTTCGATAATCTTCTAACAATTGTCACGTGTGTGAAAGTCATGTTTTCTGACGCTGCCAAAACTGACGTATTGTGAATGGTTCTTTAAATTCCACAAGAAAAAGTTAATTTCCTGTAGTCGTCTGTAAACCATATGTCACAAAAAATTCACAAAAAATCCTCTTTAAAAGGTATATTTATTAGATAAAAACCCTTTCGAGCTAAATCACATAACGTTTTTGGAATAAATATTCCATCTTCAATGCTGCTACAAGGCATACATGTTTAAAGCAATAAATACATGGATGAAAACCAGTTAAATGGTATTAAATTGGTATTAGATGTCAGAATTGTTGTTAATTTTATAGGATGTTTAAAGTTTTTAGAAAATTCACTTCATAGCAACGTAAACTCACATAAGTTACTGGCCCAACGTCAAATCACGGATTGAGACCCGAAAACAAAAAGAATCAACATTTATACTGACATTCAAGTGACTATTTTGGCCGTTAAGAACCCACTTGACAAGTTAAAACTGGCGAGGAACTGCAAAGATATGAATCAGCGAGCAGATTTGTTAGTAAAACAAGGCTCGGGAGATACTTTGGTGGTACCAGAACCAAAGACACAAAATTGGCCGATAAGGAAACAACCAAAGGAAAGAAGGAGCCGCTTTAGGGCGAATAAAGACTAAGAAAATAATCAAAAATGATGAGGAAAACTCTCGGACTATTTGGTAAACCTCAATAAAAGAGGGTTTAAAACGGTCATCTAAACGAAAACTGGACATTGTCGTTTAAGAAAACACCTCTACAAAATGGTAAGGTGAATGAATGAACGATAAGGCAGAAAACGCGAAATGGAAGAAGATACTGCCATAAACATCTTCTGCCATTGAATTGTGCCAAGTGATATGAGGCAGGAATTCATTGGTCAACTGAGGTTACAGTCAGTAGAGATCCTAAAACTACCAATGATGAAACTGCCTTTGTTGAAGCCACAGGATTTATTAGAGTTTAACGATAAAAACAGGGTATAAATGTGTTATGGCCAAGTGCCAGAGGTTTAATAGATGCCTGAACTTAGAACTACATTAAGAGAAGAAAAAAAACTAAATTACCGGTAATAATAGGAGATTTCAATGTCAAATTAGGACGAAAAGTAAATAAAGAACTCAGAATTGAAACATATGGAGATGGTAAAAGAAATGATAAAGGACATAAATTGATGGACTACTTGAAATAGGGGCATCTTTTCGCTTGGAACTCATTCTCTGCTAAAAATTACATGGAAAATGAATATGCATAAGTCCCAATGGCAACACTAAAAACGAAATTAATAACATCCTTACAACAGAAAGTACTATCATTAAAGACGCATTAGTACTAAATCGATTCTCTACTGGTAGTAACCACAGACTTGTCCGAGCGAAACTGAAGGAAACAATAAAGTGGAAAGTAAACCAAACAAAGATACCAAAGTATAGATACATGGAGATAATACCTAGCAAACTAAAAGAAATGAAGCAAAGCGCAAGTGTTAACATTGAATGTCCAATAAAATTAAGACGTAAATGTTAATATTGGGAAAGCACTAAATATTCATTAAACTACTACGATATGGAGGTGTGACATTGGTAGAGGAAATTACAAAAGTATTGCAAATATTGTTAATCATAATATTTCTTCCATATAGATGGAGACTAAGTACTGCGGTACTGTTTAAGAAACGAAATAAACAGATTTCTTGACAGTATTGTGGCATTTAATTAATTTATTATATTAAGATTAATTTCACCTATTCATGACGTCTCGGGAAAAGTCCTAGTGCTAGTTTACTAGAAGTAATAAAAATAATAGATACTTTACATTTATAACTGGGCAACTGACATCTTAAAAATCATGTTTTTGTTGCTTTTAACTCACTTTACACCGGTTTGGCTTTTGCAGACGAGTTGGCCTAAAATTAACTTTTCCAGAACACAATGCATGACCAACCTTGTGCTGGCCAAAAACCTTTCAAATAATGGCACGTAAATTGAAGAAGTTTATACCTATAAGTATCTGGGCCACGAGATTAAATTAGAAAGAGAGAGGTTTAAAGGCGAGTGTAAGTGTAACTGCAAAAAGTTTGATTCCGTGAGAGAAAGGTTGGAGAAAATGATGATTTATGAGTGGTGGTAGACACGGGTCTATAAATTCATCAGGGAGCTGCTCTCTTTAAAAGAATGAGAGGAGAGGGAACTGGCAACAGAATTTTAAAACGAGCGAGTTGCACCTAGGTGGGGTTGACGGATAGACGAAGCGAGAGAGAGAGAGAGGGGTTGAAAGTCTTTGATGGTTCGTGTGGTTGTAGCTTCATAAATATGTGGCACAAAAAATGGGAATCAAGTGATATCAGGGCATCAGAAGAGATGTTTTGCCTTAACCAGCCTTTCCATTTTGATATCTGGAGTGACAGAGGAGAGGTTTTTAGTTAGACGCCAACCGTCTCGGATTGACGGGACGAAGTAGTAAAGTTTATAACCCTCTCGGGCATCTTGTCCTGCCATAGTGTTAGGGTATGAGGCCACTACCAACACTACCTACGTGGGTCACAGGTGTCTGTGCGCGGTTTTTCCTTCTTCTCTTTAAAGATGTAAAAAATAGGATTATAACATGGGCAGCTTACAGAAAACTGAAGAAAGTGTTTAGATCAGATATTTCCATGTGCTTGAAAACAAAGACATTTTATCAATGTGTACTTTCAGTTCTAACGTATGGAGCAGAAACATTGACCTTTAACAGAAATAAACTGGCACAGAAAGTATAGAGATCAATGTTGAATATATCCCTCAGAGACAAAGTTTCAATTTAAATAGTTAGGACAAAAACTGGTGTTACAGACGCAGTTAAAAGGAAATGGAACTGGACAGGAAATGTTGCCAGAGTCATAAATGGAAGATGGACCAAGAAAGTTTTAGAATGGAGACCTAGACACGATGCTTATTGTAATAGAGGATGCCCTCCAATAAGGTAGTCAGACGGCATGAAGCGCGTCCAGCACAATTGGATTCATGGTGCTTAAGATCGGATGTAACGGGATTATTAACGGAAGGCCTATGTTCAGCGGTGGGATTAAAACGGCTGATGATGATGTCACCGCATTATTGACTCTATCATAAAACAATCGTTTAATAAAAGACAAGACAATTTCAATTAGAACTAACATCGTACACAGGTAATATTTAAAAGCTTATCACATTATGTATTGTTTATGTTTATGAAAATCATTTTTTAAATTTTAATCAAGCTTCCACTTTCCCGAATGTGTACACATCTGTAGCGAATTGTAATTTGATGTTTTAATGTATTTTCTAATTGCTATTTAATAGATTTCATAATTGTAAAGTGAAATTGAAAAATAATGGCTTCCCTCACGGTTTCTACTAATGAGAATTTTTGCTCGCTATATGTAATTTTAATTTTTGTTTTCGTAAATTGTGTATAAGAGTCTTTTGTTGTTTTACCACAACGGCTAATTATTTTTTAAAAGCGTAAAGTTGTCCGATATTATTCGTGGAGATATTTTTATTAATACATCATGACTTATACTGACATTTGCGGTCAAAGGAAGTAACCTGCAATAAGTTTACAGAATTTTTGTCGAAGTCAGTTGCAATGTATACTGTACTGAAAACCTTTCAAGATTTGGTTCCAGTATTAAACATAAAAATAGTCGTTAACAGTAAACTAGTTCACTGATTCCATGATTATTTAAACCTATTATATATAGATAGATAGTTTAAACATGTCCTGTTTCGCGTCTACTTAAAGCCATAATGTTATTGTCGCCCTCTCCCAAATCTCTCTTTCACAACAATATTTTACGTCTACAAGTATGTCGTACTCTTGTCTTTCGTTCATATATACCTCGCTTACAAACATTATTACCTCGTGTATATATATATATATATATATATATATATATATATATATATATATATATATATATATATACATTAGTCCCCTCTGAATCAATCCGTTTCAGATAGATAGAAACCGAAACAGTCATGTTTCATGATCACCTGAATTAGAATATACTCAGCCTTCTCCTTTATTCCTTCCATCTCCTTTGCCACTCTTCCATCTCTCAATCTCACCCGTTTTAATTTTTCCCCTTTATTCTCTTTCGTTACCAAGCCATCAGACTCCAATCAACAATCCCATCGCATCTGTCGACGCAATTCAGCAACCAGTCTCCCAATCGGAGGTTGGATAGCATCTCACTATTTTTTCTTTTTCCACCGCTCTATTGAACTACATCTAAACCAGTGTCTTAAATACTTAAACTTTGACAGTCTTCTTCTTTTTATGCTCCTTTCTCTTCTTATCTTTCCTTATTATTAATCTTAGCATTTCGTACCGCTGCTGTCGCCTTTCTCGGAACCTTAATTTTGGAAGAGAACAGATCATGATTACCTTGAGACACAACTGATCAATGAATATAAAAAAATTAGGTTTATACATAACAGATATCTGAACAGTTTTTTTGTAATTTTGCCTTTTATGGCATCGTTCAAGTGTTTCTAGCAGTTTAAATTTTATTACTTGTTTATATGCATATTTAGAAGATGCTTTTAAGAACCATTTTATTGTATTTTGTTGTATTTTATTATTTAAATATTTATAAAAAACGTGCCATTTTAAATAGTTGATTGAAAATAATGGATTTATGGTCTTAACCTGACCTTTTATTACATCTAAACGACAATGAAGTAAATTAGAGCTCACAAATAAAATACCAGTGGCGTAGCAGTAATATTTGTACCATATTAAATAACAACGAGGGATCATTACAGATTAAGTAAACGATTTATTTCGGGTAGAATGGCTAGGAAATATTCTCATTCCATATGTTTGCACAATCTTACTTGAAATAGTCCACTCATAAAAGTGCATGTTGCCAACATAAAGTGATATTAAAAAATTGTTTAAATTTTTTTTAAACAAATTGTAAAATTTCATTTTTTTGTAGGGAATAATATTTTTTGGGTTAATTGGCTTATTCTAAGATAATAAGTTCTGAGTAACTTTTCTCTAAAAAGCATCGTTTTCTAGTTATAAATAATTTAAGGTCTGAAAGAGCACCAAAATGGTCATTTTCAAGACCTGATAGCTCAATTAGCCTAAAACTCCATTTTACAAGATCCCAAAGGGTTTTTATCCTTAACTGCATTGCAACCCATTATTTTTTATTCTTAAATTTGCGCCGCGTTGAGTTATACGACAGTTATGTATAAGTTAATAGAGGTCGCAGAACTCGGCAGGGCACAAAATTAACAATGGACTACTTAAGTTCGGTGTCACAATGAAGGGCTTAGAAAACCTTTCCAGACATTTCTAGTTCGTGTGTATTTGTCACATAAGAAGTTTAAAATATTGGTTTTTTTAATTGTCTGAAGAGCAAATAAGGACTTTTGGTTATGAACATTCATTTTGTGCGATTGGTATTATTTGTTGTTCGTGAATTTGTGAGTATGATCATTAGTAAAAACACCGGCATAAATGCCCAAATTATAATTAACGATACACCGTTAGAAAGAGTGGAAAAAATATGCTATTTGGACTGCAATATTACTTAAAGATACTTGGGATCACAGCTACGAAATACATACTTGTATTGAAAAAGCCAGAAGCTCTTTCAACAGCCTTAGGAAGATTCTCTGCAACTTATCTTGTGTCAATATACGCATAAGAATTCTTAGATGTTACGTCTTTAGTGTCCTCCTCTATGGAGTAGAAAGCTGTAGCCTTACAGAAGATGCCATTTTAGGCATTTGAAATGTTGTGCTACCGACGTATGTTGAGGGTCTCATATATACACCACACAAGTAACATAACTATTCTCTAAAGGCTAAGAAAAGACAAAGAAAATATTAACACCATAGAAAAACAGAAAATTGGCTTACTTCGGTCACATCATGCGTAATGATAAACACCGATTTCTACAGTTGATTCTACAGGGCAAGATTGAGGAAATGGCTGGCTGGTCCAATCTTAGGAAATGGACGGGTATGACGTCAACTGATCTATTTCGAGCTGCTGTGAATAGAATAAGATGGGTCTATGTGGTCGCCAACATCTCTAGAAGAATAAGAATATCAAAGGATTAAGATATTACCTCTTTTTAGGTCTTCCAACAGGTCTTTTTTCCTGCATTCTTGCATTTAGTAATTTTCTGAGGATTTTATTCTCATACATGCGGACCACGTGGCGTGACCACCGTAATATCTGTAGTTTAGGATATTGTGCTAGAGTTGGTTCGCTATATTGCTCGTATATTTCTCTATTATACCTAATTCGCCAGTTGTTGATTTCACTTATTGGGCCCAGTATCTTACTTAATATTTTTCTTTCAACCATGAATGTTCACATTTTAAGGTTACGTTATGGTTTGATTCAAACTTTAATTATTTTTTACTGTATTTCAAAATATATTGTTGTTTTTATCACAGTTATTTCAAAATAAATCAATAAATCGTTGAATTTATTTACGAAGTTAAAAACTATTTAAATTAATGTTTTATACTTTTTTCGTGGCCAGTGATTTTATCCTGTATAAGACTAAAAATATTCGTTTTCTCGTAGTTTAAGTAGTGAATAACGACTTTTAGTTGTTATATAACATTTTTGTGGAAATATTTTTATCAAATTGCCATAGTGAGTGTTTTAAAAAAAGTTTTTTGAATGTTGTAAAGTTGTAATAGTTTTTAAGTTTATTATTTTTTAGGTCTGAGCATATAATGGATAGTAAACATGTGTTGAAGATATCCAGTATTAGTGAATTTTTCAGTAATGACAAGAAAACTACTATTAATTAACTACTTAAACTACGAGAAAACCAATATATTCAGTTTTTGACGCGATAAAATATAACTAGCTCCTAAAAAGAATAAAACATTTAGTTAAATATTTTTCAGCCTTGTAAATAAATTCAATGATTTATTGATTAATTTTTATTGATATAGACTCGTAATAAGAATTGATAAAAGAATCAACGATGATTAAAGAAAATAAAGTAATTTGGCCATTTAAAAAAAGGAAACGAACACATAGAACTTCATAAAAACTTATTCCAAATTTAACTTAAGTAATTAAATAAATGCTATGAAATTTTTTATTTAGATTTACGTATTTTTAATTTTTAATACAAACATTTTTAAAACCTGTACTGTGGTACGCCTATGTATACCATTGAGACCTATTGAAATGGCAATGTCGCAGCTAATTGAAATTATACAATCTAGGAATAGACTGTGGTCGTTTAATTTAAACATGATTCTGACAATTGAAGCGTCTTATATAAGTTAATTTTCAGAATCGCGTTGGGAAAAAATGAAAATAGGCAAGACAATATTAAATATCCTAATACATTTGGCCTGCTAAGTATCCCTTCCTCCTAGAATTTGTTTATCTCACAATTAATAACAGCATTCTAGTGAAAACCCAGCTTTCAAAGGTTTTTGCTGTTTGTCCGGTTAGGAGACAAAACAAGTTTTGTAAACAATCATTTCTAAACAAGTTTTTCGTTGTATTATTTGCTAATTTTTGCTTGAGCAGAAAATAACAAAGTAGCTTCTTTAAACAAATTCTTCTAATTATTGTGTAAAGGTTACAGAACTTCGCCAGGTGTTAAAGATACATCTAACACAAACACAAAGAAACACAAAATGTGTACTTGCTAACATTTACATTAAACAGAGTCATGTTGGTCATAATCTTGTAATCTGGACCTAATTTGTATGCAGGAAATTAAACACATGGAATTATATTTAACTTACAAAAAAATAGAGAAAAAACTTACCACAGATGGAATGAAAGATTTAATGGATACTATCAGGGAAAAAAACAAAAAAACCTTTAGATAGCCAAAGATAAGAACTTATGCAGTAAGTGGAAGAAAAGCAGATTCAGCAAAATAATATAATCAGTGTCTATCTATCTAATTAGCCTTCTTTGGTCTATCTTTGGACATAGGCCTCCCCAATCCTTTTCCATTCTTCTCTGTCTGTCGCTACAGTCATCCATCTAGAGCCACGTGCTTGTTGATATCATCTCCCCATCTCATTTGGGGCCTTCCTCTGCTTCGTTTATATTCTCACGGTCTCCAACTTATAAGAATTTTGTTCCATCGGTCTTCTTTTGTCCTATATTGTGTCCGGCAAATCTCCATTTCAATTTTGCAACTTCTTGTCTAACATCCCTCACTTTTGTTTTCTCTCTTATCCACTCGTTTCTCTTCTTATCCATTAGTCTTATGTGCAACATTTATCTTTCCATTGCTCTTTGGATTTTTATGATTTTGTCCATGTTTGCTTTTATAGATGTCCACGTTTGGGAACCATAAATAAGAACAGGGAGTACGCATTGATTATATACTTTGGTCTTAAGATGCTGTGGATAACTTTTGTTTTTAAGAATGTAGCTTAGTTTGCCAAATAATCAGTGTATCACGGTAAAAATATAGAATAACCTCCGATTTCCATCAAAACTCATCGATTTTGATGAAATTTCGGAATTAACCGCTTTATTTACTCTTACTTTTTAAACTTTAAAAATCTACCCTACGCTACGATAGAATCTGGGACACCTTTGATTTGACGATAGAAATGATTTTGGAATGAAAAGTATGTATTAGACATGCAGTGTTTTATAAGAGATATGTGTCTTGGGGGATTTGATGTTTAGAGTCCAAGATGGAAATGGTTTAATCAATAGGATTTTTTACGAACAAAGAAACAATATCAAAACTAACTAGTAGGTGTATCTGAAGATAAAATAGAAACGTTTTTTAGAAGATCAATAAAATGGAAAGAATTTTTGACAAAGGACGAGGCGTTTTCGGCTAATGGTTGTAAGGATAAGGCGAGATGTTTTGCCAATTTCTGAGTGGAGCAGTTGTATGTACTTAGGGGCACATTGGGCTTATGGATTTTTGGCAGGCCGTATATTCTTTGAAGTTGGAATGATTTTTGTCTGAGTGAGGTTTTTTGACATCTGGAGGTGGAATAGACTTATTTATGATGGATCTGGTCGTTTTACTAGATAGGTGGTGGGATCGTTTGAGACGTCTTTGTATTCTGTGGAATTGAGAAGTTTTTTGAGCAGTTTATTTTGACGTTTCGATTTCCACTTCGGAAGTCGTTTTCAAAATACAAAACAGATGCCACAAAAAATAGCTTCAGAGCAATACTAAAAGTAGGGATTTTTGTAAATAAATCTATAGATTATTTTTTTTCGAATATGTTTTTATATCGATTCTTGAGGTTATTTTCAATATTAAAGTTATAATCCCCCGATTAGAGTGGATTACTTCCCAAGCTAAAAGCAAACTTTGGCATAAGGTAGATTTTGCTTGTTAAGGTATTACATACATGTTAATGAAATTTGGAATTAAAACCCTCGATACATTGCACTAATATGGCGATTAAGAATCAGAATCGGAGATGAGGTAAAACGATAGTGGAAAATAAATTAGGTATCACTCTATTACTTATGTATCTATTACGATAGGTATGTATTATCAAGCATTTTGGTATACATGTATTTTTCAGACTAAATATTTTGATATTAAAATACGTTTTTAGTAAAAGATGTGTACTCGATTAAAGGAAAACAAGTTGGTGCTTAGTAAACAAACGCCAATTTCGTGTCGCCAGGAAGGGAAAATCGTATCTCCACGTGGCGGAAAATCGTTACGATGCCAAAATAATAAATTTCAACAATATCACCCGTGTTTGTTTTCTAATATGAAAAAAATTTCTATTAATATTGCCTGGCACACTCATTCCGGTTTTTTATAGCTTCTGAACTATATTTCTATCAAGATATTCGGTCGCTATTAAAAAGCAGATAAATAAAAGTAAAATTGCTGTATAATTTAGAAAAAATCTGGCTTAAGATACAGCTATCACGCTTTAATTTAATGAAAATAACAGGGAAGTGAGTATTAAATAAATAAATCAATCACCTACAACCGTTAGTGTTTTATATATAAAAAGTGAAAATAGAGAAATATAAGTATAAAAAAAATGTAAGCGCAAAAAA
>OU898277.1:39548846-39680270 GCA_918026665.1 Diabrotica balteata
ATAATGAGGGTGCCGACCTCTATAGACCAGTTTTCCGGGAGAAATAAGTTGTCATTGTGCTAACAATATTCTTATATTAAGTAGATATATTATTAAATTACTAATGCAAAGGAATATATAAAAAATTAATAGAGGTCACAAAAATATCTAAAAGTTAAGCGAAATGTTTATTAAAATGTTATAACGAACCATAGAGAACTTCAATACAAGAAAGGGTCTTCTGCAGGAATGTTCCACATCTTCATCTCTATTTAACATATACTTGAAAATCCTAAAACATGAAAAAAAAATTTGAAATAGGTGTATGTCTTCTTCTTATGGTGCCCTATCAAATTAATGGATGTTGGCGACAATTCTGGCATACTCCTCGTCGATCTTGTATGGCTCTAAAGAGTGCATGGGCATCGAGGTTTGTTAAATCCCCTACATTTTTAAGCCATGAGTATTTCTTTCTTCCGATGACCCGTTTTCCTTCCATCTTCCCTTCCATAATAAGCTTTAAGAATTGGTACTTTCGAAATATATGACCCAGATAAGCAGTTTTTCTTCTTTTTATTATTGGCAGCAATTCTCATCAGCAAGGGAATTTTAAGTAGTCTTCTAAATACCCACATTTCAAAGGCGTCCAATCGGTTCCTCACATTGGCCTTAATGGTCTAGGTTTCTACACCATAATATAGCAGTATGGAGTAAATGTAACATTTTACAAAGCTGTATGTAGTTAACAAAAATACGTGAGAGGGTTATCAGTTACAATTTGGAAAATAAAATCAAAAAGATCTTGCTATTTCATCCTTTATTATAAAAACAGTTTAATGAGCTTACATCCATAGAGAAAAAAGTCGGTGTTTATACAAAATATGGAGAGAATAGAAGTATATAAAAAATTGTGAAACAACAGAGTACATACTTTCTAATATAGAGCACAAACAGAATCCCAAAGAATACCATGGTGTAATTTATAAAGATTAATAAGTTATATATTTAACTGTAGGTAGCATAAGTCCGTTTTAAAGCTTGCAATTGTATCTGCAAGAAAGTTGGCTAAAGGCATGCGCAGTATATCCTCAGCTGATTATTTCCTGCAACTTCTTGCAATTGCGCGATAATCGGTTTGGTGCCTTTTTTTCTGTAAGTTTTCATGCAAGTCTAGGGGAATTTGTAGGAAGTTTTCCCATAATGTCAAATGTCATAATCACTGATTAACACGGAATTACAATAATATATTAGTCTTGGTATTTCGAAGTTTGCTAACAGTCTACAATAGTGACATCCCCCACCCGCATAATAGATCGGAAACCCTTCTTCTGTATGCGGATCACACTGCAAATCCTCACGTTAGAACCACATAGAGAGCGTGGACAATTGTCTGTATTCGAAAGAGTACAAAACTATTTAGATCGAGTTATTAGGTGGTGTAATAAATGGAGAGTGGCCATAAACGCCTCCAAAACACAACTTTTTTATTCAAATCCTCCAAATGTCGCGATGTTCATGTCCGGATAAACTTGGTAGGAGAGGACCTTATTCTCAGAAACTCGGTCTCCCATTTGGAAGTTCATTTTAACAGGACTCTCAACTGGAAAACCGACATTCAAGATACCCTAGACAGGGTGAGAAAGAGGTTTAAACTCCTGGCAGCGCTGTCCGATAAAATGGGCAGGACGTTATCTAAAACATTATTGTACACCTACAAAACCTTTATAAGACCGCTAATCGAATACAAGGCATGCGTCTACGCGTCACTTAACAGCTGCCAAATTAACACCATCATGGCCACCGAAAAGAAAATCCTTAGATCCTGCATGAGGATGTGCAGATACTATCTATCAGCACACATACATCAGGTAGCCAATCTAACACCGATTAAGGGCAGAATCCTATCCCTCAGCAGGAGGTATGCACTTCGAACCATTACAGGCTCGAACAGCCGAGCCAAACAAATATTAAAGATGCATTCGCCAAGGGCAAATACTCATCAGTGTTCTTAAAAGAAAAGTTCCATTTTGCATTAATTCTTTGCACATTAATTGAATTGCAAACCCAGTTGCAAGCTGTAAAATCGCACATAAAGACCTTGCAATAGACTTGTATGAAAGTTAGTCATGCTAGAAATTGCAGCAAGTCTACTTGCGAGCTGTAAAGCGGTCTTTAGCTACGTTGTTTCAAATTTCAAATAAAGGAGGTTCGTTACCAGCGACATCTCGAAACTAACTCTTAAATGGTCTACCAACCAAAGACAGATCCAACAGATTGTTGTGTTAGTTGTATACCTATTTACTCCCGAATCCACACGATCAAGAGTGATGTTATTTGAAAAAGTGAACATGATACATGGTTTATTTTCTTAATTTTCTACTGGTTTGTTTTAAACTTAGTGCTTATTCTATATATATATATATATATATTATATATATATATATATATATATATATATATATATATATATATATATATATATATATATATTCGAGATATTTTTCTATAATTATAATTGAAACACCGTTTTCCGAAAACACTTCGTGTAACGCCTATGCCTCAACATATACCATGGCCTAGCCAAAACGACTTTAATAGAAATTAAATTGCTTTATAAGAGAGAAAATCTGAAGTTTGAAATAACTTTTATATTTAATTTTTCTTTAAATCTTCTCCGAAACGAACAATATCCGGTTTGAGGAAACGGAGATGTGAAAATAAAAATTTGATTTTTACTTAATCGGAAATGTCTCAAAATTAACTTTTGGTTTTTTTAGCGACCTGGAGATTCCTCGTAGGTGAGTAGGTTCACGGTATTTATACATCTTTGTAGAAGCTCCACGTTGGTGGGACATTTCTCTACAAATTGTATGACGTGTAACAAACAGCTAATTTATTGGTGTTTCAGAAGCTTTTTAATAGTGCTGTCATTATGTTACAATTTGTAATGAAATTATGCAAATTTTGTTTCTATCTCTCTCTTCTTTCTGTAGTTAGTTTTGCATGAGCCTTTAAGTTTAGTAATGCCAATTTTGATATTTTGCGATACAACTGTACGTGGGTGAGGGTATTTCATGTAAAAAGGTGTAGACCTTTTTTGTATATAGCAAATAATAAAGGAAAATTTGCCGTTTACAATGTAACTAATGCTTGCACAAAAACGCTTTTGTTAAATATAGTATTATAGTATTCTCCTCAGCAGGGAGTCTTTATTATTAAGCATACAAATTTCAAATTATTTAAATGTAAAAACGTGTTTAAAAGAAAGTTTATTCACTTAAATTTTCTGGTTACTTGTCTGACGTTTCCCCAGCAGTCATAGTGGATTGATAAGAGCAATAATCAACTCATTGCTACGATTGATATTTCATTTTCTTTGCTTGGTGGCACGTTGTCTTATGACATAATGTTATGAAGGGTATTTTTAAGTCTTAGTAAACTGTTATTAAGTTGTATATTTATTTAATATTTAATGGCATCGCACATTTCTAGAATTCAGTTGTCCTTACAATCTTTAAAATGATTTTTGTATACCTTTTTTTCCTATAGATAATTGTGATCTTTTACTAGCAAGTCAATCCAATTTAATGATCTTTAATTGTAGTTTTTTATTTCTCGCTTTAATGTGGGCTTTCCAGATTTTCTTTTCTGATCTAGATGATTTTTATTTACTTGTGATAGAAATCTTCTTTTTCTTCCTCTTTATAAGCAATTCTGCTTATTCATTGACGGATTGATACTTCTATGGAAGGTTGTCACTCTATCTTTTGCGCGGTCGTCCTATACCTACTTCTTCTACCGATTGGTGATTTAACTCTTGCTATTTTGACCACACGGGTTTCCCGCATTCTGCTTTTATGTGGTTATTTCATCCTTGTTTTCTGTTTAATGTCCATTCGTACATACAAAGTAGTGCACTGCACTGTATTTTCTTCTAAATGTAACTCTGTTGTTATGTAACTCTTTTGATCTCTCAGCGTATTTCTGTAATTCTTCTCAGAACTCTCATCTCTGCCGTTTCCAGTATTCTTTTTTGTAATGTAGGTAGTCTGTGATGTCTTGTGCCAGGTCTTGTTTCTGATGTATATGTCATTATTGGTCTTACTATGCCTTTTTAAAGAATTTCTGATAGAAATGTGCAAATTAACCCTATGAATAACGAATTTAAATATGTACAGCTGGTTCCTAAAAAAACTGATACTACTCTTAAAGAATATTTTGTAGAAAATGGAGCAGTGTATTTTGAAGGCTAAATACTTATTATTTAAATACTGTCACTGTCACTGCCAAATCTTAAAATTTGTCAGATAACTTATTCTGTTCAACCTCAAAAATGGCTCCACGTGCTAGTAAAGAACTAAAAACAAGAATTGTAACGAAATTAGAAGATGGTTGGTCACTATCTGCATTTTAACGTAAGCAGAACAGCAGTTTTTAATATTAATAAAAGATGGAGGGAACACGAAACTCTGGAAGAAAGCAAGATTCTGGCAGACCAAAAATATCTCCCACTCATGAAGATCGTATGCTTTTGGAGATATTAGAAGAGAATCCTTTTGAAGGTGCGAAAACTGCAAGAATTATGTCACAGTTTCCGGGAAATATACAAAAATGCGAATACCACAATAAAATTGACGAACGAACACGCTACAAAACCAATAAAACTCGAAAGAGGAATCAGGCAGGGAGACACAATATCGCCAAAATTGTTCAATCAGGCTATGGAAGACATATTTAAAAAATTAGAATGGGATACATACGGAATAAAAATAAATGGAGAGCTCTTGAACCACTTGAGATATGCAGACGATATAGTCCTGATAACAGATAAGAAGGAAGAGTTACAGAAGATGGTTGAGGAACTAGATAGAAAAGCGACAGAGGTAGGTCTAGAGATGAACTATAGTAAAACCAAGACTACGACAAACCAAGAAGACCAATTAGAAATAGTAGTCAAACAGAATAAATTAGAGCAGGTGGCAAAATAGATATACCTAGGACAGATAATAAAGCTGAACAGGGACAATCAAACAGAAGAAATAAAAAAAAAGAACTAGACTAGCATGGGCCTCATTTGGTAAACTATCATATATTCTAAAAAATAAAAAGTTCCCTCAATATATGCGAACGACGAAAGTATTCAACCAGTGTATTTTACCAGTTATCACATATGGCTCACAAACATGGACTTTCACAAAGGAGAACATCGACAGGATATCCAAAACACAAAGAGCAATGGAAAGACAGATGCTGGGTCTCGGTCTTAAAGACAGGAAAAGAAACTCATGGATCAGAGAAAAAACAAAGGTGAACGATGTATTAAGACAGGTTGCAAAACTTAAATGGAACTTCGCCGGTCACACTCTCCGGCAAAAAGATGAAAGATGGAATAAGCGAATTCTACACAGGAGACCATGGGAAAAGAAAAGAAAAAGAGGAAGACCACAGATGAGATGGACTGACGATCTTAAGAGAACAGCAGGAAAGGACTAGATGCAGATCGCCCAAAATAGAGACCAATGAAGATTAACAGGGGAGGCCTATGCCCAATAGTGGGTGTTTAATGCTGATTAGATAGATAGATTAGATTCCGGGAAAAAAGAAAACAACTTGGCGCAGAATTAAAGCATCGCGTCTTAGTTATCGTCTCACAGAAGAAAACTAACACGGAAGTATCGCAAGAAATGGGCAAAGAATGCGAAATAATAAACACAATATAAATAAGAAAGTTACAATATCTGGGACACGTAATGAAGGAACAGCGATATGAACTGCTAAGGCTGATAATACAGGGAAAGATAAGAGGAGGAAGGAGTATAGGAAGAAGGAGAGTGTCATGGTTGAAGAATTTAAGGGACTTATTCGAACTTCTTGAATTTAAATAATTTCTGGATGTTATCCAGAAATTATCCTGTTCTCCAGTCTGAAGAATTTATTAATTTTTGTAATGACTAAACAACGGTACCAAAATTTGTATGGTCTAATGAATATACTACATTTGAAAATTCCTTTGATTGGAAAATTACGGGATTTAAATGATTTGCAGATATTCTAGAGGAATGGTAAGTAGTCTTATCTTGTATTTAATTAATAAAACTGGACGTTTCTGTTCTGTCAAAATAACAGATAAGCATCTTTCATACAGCACATTCTCGTGTAAGATATTGCTCGTCTTACAGATAAATCACAATTTCAACGTATCTAGTAGTTTATGCTCCATGATTACTTTATTATTTAGTTAGTCAACTAATCCACTATATTTTGTTTTGGTTTATATCATTAATGAGATAAATTTTGCATTTTGATTTATGATACGTCAGCTCAAAATAATACTACATTGGGTTGTTACTGATGCTGTTTACTTAGACGAGACAAACTGAGGCAGTATGAACAATTTAACAGAAAATCAAGCGTTTACTATATTATATTTTACTTACTTATCCGTGGTTCTACACAGTAAGCTAGACAGCATATTCTGTTTGCCCTTTACATCAGTTTTTATTTGCCCGTTCCAGTGTAATTTGGGAGCCTCCTTTTTTCCTCCTTCTGTTTGGTTTCCATTTCAAAGTTCTTAGCAGTATGCTTGCCTCTTCCATACATCGGATATTTATACCAGAATAATTTTCTTTTTCTATTTCGTCATTTATTGTTTCCTTCACATTCATTAGTTCTTTAATTGATTCATTTTCTCTCCAAAACATAATTTCAATTTTACTTATTTTGTTTTCCATTCTTTTATTTGTCATCCACGTCTTATCAAAAAGTTTAAATAAGGTTGGTGACAGGTGACAATCAGCATGCTTGCGAAGTCCTTTGTCGACTTCAAGCGGTTTTGAGTAGTTTTCTTAAGGTAGGTTTTATCTACTGCGTGATTTTTCATAGATCCATAAATACAACGTGCAATTCAGCATTGAATATTGAATGCTATTGTTTGTTATATGAGCTGTTTTATAATTAAGGGCCGTGTTTTAGTAGTGCTGCAGGTATGCCTCCAGCGACAGTAACTCCTTTATTTTTCATCCTTTTTAGCCCATTTCTTCTTTCGTTATCTTACAACAATACAAATTGTTGTAATATATGAAGCCCATGCCCTAGCTAGTATAATGGCAAAACACAACCCAAAGACATAGAGAAATGACAGAATGAAATATTAGTATACCACAGACTTAACAAATAAACATCTAAGTAATAGAGAAAAGTAATAAATAGTCCAGTCTCCAGAGATTTGATCTCTAAAAACGAGACGAAAAAGCTGAATTTTGCTGAGAGGGGACCCCAAAACAATATAAAAAAATTTACCACTCGTACCCCCACGCCTCCCTAAAACCCACTGGTAGGGGGAGAAACATCGATTTACTAAGAATTTGTATGCCGTACAAAAAAATGTTTCAGACAAGAACAACTAAAATGTTTATTAGTAGTTTTTTATAGAATGAACCGTTCTCTCAGAAACAATGCTTGAAGCGACCGGCGATTTTAAATGTCAGTTACGCGCGCAAAATCAATTTTTTTTTAATAAAATTAGTATCAACTCAACGGTAAAAATTCGATATCTTTTGATCGGAGTGTCCTATCGACAACAATTAAAATGAGTTTTAAAAGCATGCAGCTTTCGTATGAAATTTTTACATTTTGCCGCAAATGAAGTCAGTTTATATAGAGCTGTTAATAAATAAATGAAGCACGGGTTTTGCTATTTTTACAATTCTCATGAGATTAATAAAATTTATCACTTTCAATGACTGGTCGCTGTCGAATTTTTATTGTTAGAGCCTCATCTTCAAAACCTATAGCACGAAATTTTGATTTTGACATTTGAAATATGCCTAAAAACGCTAAATTTAAACTTTCACATTGCAGACAATCTAACGTCACGGGAAATACTTTTACGAAGCTGGCATTTGGTGAAATTTGTAGCTGAAGTTGTGTAGTTTCGAAAAACATATCTATGAAATCGGAAAGAAGCATTTTTAAATAGTTTTAAGTGAAAGTTTAAATTTAGGGTTTTTTAGGCATAATTCATATGCTTCATATTTGTTTCCAAAATTCAAAATTAAAGTTAAAATAAATGTCATGCTATAGGTTTTGAAGATAAGGCTCTGATAATGGAAATTCCATAGTAACTGGTCAATGGAAGTTATAAATTTTCTTCATCTTATAAGGATCATAAAAATTGGCGAAATTCGCGCAAAGTTCATGTATATAACGGCTTTATAGAAACTGAGGAGTTCATTTGTGGCAAAATGCAATTCTTACCGTCGAACCGATTCAAATTTTATTTAACATTTAAAATCGACAGTCTCATCAAGCGTTGTGTCTGAGAGAACGGTAAATTCTACACAAAAATTGCTAATAAACATTTTTGTTCAAAATTACCTCAGCTACATTTCTTGTTTGAAACATTTTTTTCTATAGCGTACAAATTCTTAGTAAATCGATATTGTAGTGTTCCCCCTATAAGGAGGGTTTTATGAAGAATCATGGAGGTAGAAGTGGTATAAGAACTTTTTGGCATTTTTTTAGGAATACAACATTGATATTCTCAGCAAAAATTTAGCTTTTTCGTATGATTTTTGGACTGGAGTTAAAGAAAACCAGTCGTTTGATATATTATTTTGATTAACTAAAGTGAATAAGTTATAGTATAGAAACAAAAGGTGTAAATCTCAACAAATTGCAATAAATGACGAGGACAATATTAAGACTGCGTAATTGAAAAATCCAATTTGATACTGTTCCCTTTTAATTATTATAGATTTAGACAAAATTAAATTCATTATGATAAATAACCAATTTTCGATAAAGAAAATATTGCTTTTTAAAATTATTTTACCATCAATATTTACCATATTGCTCTAATTATAATTACTATGTTTACCACATCATTAATATAAGTTAAATAATGGAATTTTATTATTTACTGATTTATTGACAATAATGAACATTTAATGAACGCAAATTACGTGACTAATAATTCAAACGATTTGAAATTAATTTGGATTGCCAATTGGACTTCCCCAATAAAAGCTTACACCGACCACAGTTAGAGGGGAAGAAAAATCAAAAAAGACGAACAAAACAGAAAAAATTGTCTAAAGACGGAAGATGAACTCTTAAGACACCTTTTAATGTTCTAAGAAGTTTAGAGAAAATAAAGAAGTTGTAATTTGTTACTTGCAAAAAGTAGAAAATGGTATGACAGATTAAAAAATCAAAAATGTTAACTACCAGATCTAGAAGCCATCAAAAGCGGCTGACGGATAAACGACAAACCAATTCATTATTTGACAGTTTTTTCTTTTTAAAAAGAAAGTATTAGACAATCTGAAAATATTAGACAATCTCTTGGATTGATGACTACAATATATTAATAGAAAGAAGTTTTAATTGTTAATGATTTAAAAAAAAAAAAATTTTTGTTACAACAGATAATATGTTTGTTATAACGAATAAGTTTTCAACAATTTGTTTATACATGTCTAAGATGTAATATTAAACTCCCTTAATGATGACTTCGTCCTATTGATGTATTTTCAATTTGAAAGACTTTATACGATGTTTCCAATTTTCTGAGTTGTTGGAATATGCCTGATTAACTTTTTGTTGAATTAGAAGGAAGGCAATATTTGAACGCATACCAGTTGAAACGTTGAAATGCCAATGCAAACAGTTGAGTTTTCATTGAAAATCATGAGAAACGAGGTAAATAACCCCGCAGCGTGCGATTCCGAATCTCTAAATAACGCACGCTAACTAGATCCTAAGTTAAAATAAACCAACGCTATGTTTCAACAGTTTATTTGTAAACCAATTATTTCTCGTAAGGGTATACAATCTTTTCACGCTGACATATTTTTATGGTTTCACGTTTGTTTGTTTTTTCAGTTCGTTAATTAGCGGCTGATTCCAGAAGTTTGTTTAAAATTTGAACATCTATGAGGATTCTCTAATCAAAATAATGTAACTATATTTAACCGGATAAAATACCAGGTGCTAAAGATGGCTTCCTCCCAATGCAAAAAAATTCTGTAAGGTTGTAAGCGATACTTTTAAAGAATGAAACATATACTAAGATCAATAAATTATGGTATATTAGTATGGCTTTTGTGTATGGTGATACAAGTTATACTTAATAACGAATAAACATATTTGAAAAATAAGGATACTACAAAATTATACACGTAATATAAAACGTCTTTAGTAGAAAACATGATAGTCGAGGAAATGATATTAACAATTATCTCAAACGCCAAAAAGCTACATAAAGCAGGCCAATGGATACGAGTAAAATAAACAGGCAACTAGAATATTTGGTAATATTCTTTTTATTTTGCGTAAAAGCTGAAAGAGAATCGATTTTCATTCCGACACATTTTTACGATACAAATATATGTCATTCGTCACTCTCTTCCCTTCCAGTTCTTACCATTTCCTTAATTGTAAATAAAAAATTGAAGTTAAGGAACTTTAAAAATAGTTAAAAATAATTTAGTGATTATCCTCTTAAAAATTAAACATAGCGGCTATGTTTACCAAATGTGCCAAATTTTTTCCATTACGTCAAACCTACGTTGACCCAGCAGTATCCAGCAGGTCCTCTGGATCTTGCACCAAAGGCTTGCATCATTTTTATATAAATTAAAACAAAACGATCAGAAAGTGTCAAATAATGAACTTTCAATTTAGAGGTTGGAAAACACTACTTCTCATTCTTCTCCGCACAGTATCCACTCTACTGGCATAGTTAGCTAACATATTGAAGATCATTACATTACTGATTGCTATCCGGTAAAAATTTGTGCATTGTGCCAGGTTTTTAGGACACTATTCCGTTCTTTACGGGTCCACAGCTTCCGAATATTATTCCTTGCATCACTAGAAATAACAATTTCTATTCTTCCGGGTATCTCTGTGTACGTAGCACAGAAATACATTAATTTTTAGGATTTCACGATTTCCTTTTCTTTTTTATTTTAACACGGTTTCGTTACGTCTTGTGTTCAATCAGCTAATGCGTAATATTCTTCTGTAACACCACATCTCGAAAGGTTCTAATTTTTTAAGCATGGCATCTGCTCCATAGGGTAGATCCTACTACTCAATATGAGCTTAGAAATATATAGAGTGGTCCAAAAGTCTGAAAACGCCTAATTATCTCTTAAATTGATGGTCTGAATTATACAAAAACATGGATACGCCTATTTTGTTCCTCTAGAAATTAATATGGATTCATCGATAATTATTTGCCCTTAGCTCTAGAACACTTGCTGGTTTAGTTTTACAAATTATACTTTTCAAGTATCTGCAATAAAAAAAATCATCAGGATTTAAGTCTGGTGAACGAGGAGGCCATTCAATACTACCTAATCTACCAATCCATGGTCCGGGAAATGCGAGATCTAATTAATGCCGAATATTTATTTACTCCAAAATGAGCTGGAGTTCTTAAGTTTTATTTTAATTTAACAATTTTTGGTCTACTTGTTCGAATGCTATCTTTTCCTCGTCCAGTTTCCTCAAACCGCTCTACAATTTTTGTACCTTCGCCTTATGGATAGAAGAATGGTTTAGGAAAGTATCGTTGAGCAAGTTAGCTACTTTTTTTCTTTTTCTATCGCCTAGCTCCTCATAATGAAAACAGTAATTCGATTTTTTCATTAACATTTTTCATTTCATTACTATGAGCTTTTAAAAACACATAAAACAACTGTCAGCTTTAGTTATTAATACAATTTATTTTACAAAACTTTTCAATAAACGTCAATCGCTTGTTAGTTTTATGAATTAATGTCAAAATCGCAGCATTCTACACACATCATCAAACTCGTCTAGGGGACAAAGTAATCAAAGAATAACTAAATGGTAATTTGTCAATTTATTTGGAATATACTGAAATTCAACCAATCTGGACGCTGCTTAACCATAAATTGTAAATTAAACAGCAACCAGTCATTGTATATAATAGAGGATTTAAACATTTGAAAAAATAATTAAACGAAAATTCTTAACTAACATTTAAAAATAAAGTCGTAGGCTCTTTTTAGTAGAGTGTATGACTAACTCTGTTATTAATGACAGCTCGACATCTTTCTGGCATACTTCTTACTAAATTGACAATATCGTCTTGCTCCATTTCTTGCCATTGCTCTTGCATACAGTTTAGCAGCTCTTCCCTTGTCTGGAACACTAATCCTTGCTGTTGTACACGCCTTTTTAGCATATCCCGAACGTGCTCGATGAGATTCAAGTCAGGGGATTGAGCAGGACAGAACAATACCTGAATATTATTCTGCTCTAAAAAATTTCTCACGATTTTTTCAATATGCCGACTTGCATTGTCGTGCATCAGCACAAAATTTTCTCCGAATTGTGCAGCATATTGACGAATAATTTGCTGTTTAAAATCCTTCAATATGAACGAGATCAGTTCGAAAACCTATTGAGACTCCAGCCTAAACCATCGAAGTTACTCTTTGATATCTGTCAACTTCTTGATTGGTTTGCAAGCGAGATGCATTGCCAGGTGTTCGCCACACCCTCGATCTTCGTGAATCGGGTCCTAAACCAAACCTAGATTTATCGGTGAAAAGAATGTTTGCGCATTCTCGTTCTTGTCATATTTGAAGTTCTTCGGCCCATTTTAATCTTCTCGTGTGATTCCCACGGGATAAAGCTGGAACTCTAATGGGACGACTAACATGAAGATTACCCTCGTGCAACATATTACTGACAGTTTAAGTAGAGACATTAATACCATCAATGTTTTGAAGCTCACTTTGAAGTTGGCTAGCAGTAACATTGGGGCTCCCTAATGCCTGAAGGCTAACAAACCTGTCATGTACCCGTTGTGTTGCTCTTGTTGGACCGGTTTGTCTTTTTCTTACATCACCAGTTTCTTAAAAACACTGTCATAACCGTCCTAAAGTACTTTTGGTATAATGCACAGCTTCTACCACATCGTCCAATTTTAGTATTTCTTATATTAATGTGTGCTTTAAAATCTAAAGATGTTAGAAACTTCCGCTGAACGGTCTTCAGTCCATCAATGTAGACTTGGATGAAATGAGGACCAAACAACAGAGCAGTATTCAAGACCTGAGCGTACCAGAGAGCAATACAATAATGTGAATACAATAGGTGAGAGATCATGACTGTTACGATAAATAAAACCAAGATTACGTAATCCTGTTTCCTTAATTTTTAGAAAATGTCAATGCACAATCCGATAATACACCCAAATCTCTAATCTCAGTAACTGAATCCAGGAGTACATCATTAAGAACATATCTATTAGCTGTTAGTTGTATTTAAACTTAAACCATTTTGTTTTGACCATAAACATATATTATTTATATCATCTTGCAAGAGATGTCTATCCGATTTATCATGTATACAACGAAATAACTTAAGACCATCAGCAAATAGCAGAAAGTGTGAGTTTTTGATAGCCCTACACCAATATCGTTAATGAACAAGTTTAAAAACAAGGGACCCCAATGAGACTAATTTCATGGTTTTAACTGAGTAGAAAAGAGACGCAATTTAAAAAATAATTCTCGAATAATATCCACGATATAGTAACTCGTGCCAAGAACCGGCGATAGAGTATATTACAAAAACGACACTGGAGTCTAACAATTTATAGATGAATTTTATATAGTGTTATAACGCTCCCATAAAATTTTCAAAATATACAAAATTTCCTGGATTTATTTGAAGTTCTCATGTACCTTATTTACGGTTATAGGTTAAATTCTCTACAGCTCGTATCTCACGGTTAAAAGCATTTTTTGGAGCCATAAATCGCATCAATGCATATATTTCCTAGCTTTTCCTACTATTTTATAAATAATGCACGTAACGATTTAGATATATAATAATTTTTCTTCATTTTAAAACCGGCTAAAATATTATTTGGCACCGTTTGTGTTTACAGAAATTTATTTTTCTAATCCGAGATCTCCACATTGACTATCTTTATTGATGAAATGATTTAGTGAAATGATCTCAACAGTTAACACGATTGCTGCAATACAAAAACAACGTGAATTATAACTTATAACGCAATGTAAGATTTTTATATTATTCCTTATTAATGAAGAATGTTTAACAACATTGACACCATCTAAATATCATAGTATCATAATCATAGTAAAATTGACACCATCTATCTATCGTCCCTCTGCAAATTCAAATAAAAATATAACTTCCAGACCATCTTTTACCACCTTTAGTTCAGACAAATAAATATATGTATTTAATATATTTTTTATCACCAAAAATAAATGGTTTCAACCAAATAATGCTTCAAATATAATGTGCAGAATACTTTTAAATTACGTTCCGCTAATGAACTTGCTTTTTTGTCCTTAAAAGTAGAAAAAAGTTTCAATTATATTGCTTAATATTTCGTCTAAATATAATCGTCTAACAATTTTAACTGTACTAATGCCCAAGTATCATCCATAGATGATTCCCTAGATGAGAGTATTTTTGTATTTTGTATCATATACTACATATTTCAACTGTCAAACCCGTCTATAGAGTTGACGAAAAAGTTCTTATTTTTTCTTAATATTGATCTATTAGTTTTGTCCATGAAAGACCCTTACAACCAGATTTGTTATGTTTTATGTAGTAATATTTTACTTTCCTTATTTAAAATTGTTAGTTCCCGCTGCGCTGTTGATGGAGTTAATAGTTATCCAGAAACAATTTTTAATTTTTAGTTCATTAGTGGGACTACATCCCTAGCTAATCCTCGACATTTTTTACTTTGTTTCCATTCTTTCATAGTCATTGCCAATTTGTCGCGCAAATCTTCCTTGCTTCCTTGTCTACACCATCCTTCCACTTCAATCTTTGGCTGCCCCTACTAATATTTCTACAAAGAGTGAATCTCCAGATACTGTTTTCATATGTTACATCACTATTCTTCTTAAAATCTTGAGAGGAATACATGATTTGCATCTATTTTAGAAATAGTCTGTCTTGGCGATCCATAAATGTCAGCACTGGTAGGTTCATCATTCTATTTGTCTTTATCTTTATGCGATATGTTATGTTACATCACTATTCTTCTTAAAATCTTGAGAGGAATACATGATTTGCATCTATTTTAGAAATAGTCTGTCTTGGCGATCCATAAATGTCAGCACTGGTAGGTTCATCATTCTATTTGTCTTTATCTTTATGCGATATGGGCTTTTCCAATTATATTTCTATCTTGTATGGTACCAATATCAATCCTTTTTATCGACATGTCTTGCTTAAGCCTCTCCGCCAAGTCTTCGGCTTCTACTCCTTCCAGTAACAAGCAATTTTTACAGTGCAGAACACAACAAACACAATATACATACATCCAGTATAAGCAAATCCTAAATAAAACAAATACCTTAGTCAAAGAAATAAATACAGAGGATTGGGAGAGCTTTTCAAAACAAATTAAACACGACTTCTGACGAAACACAAAGAGAATTATCGCCAAGACTGGAAAGAATAACTAACGAACTCATAAAGTACGGAGGACCAGATCTTACCAAACAACTATTAAAATTAATCTACAAATTAATAGAACAAAGCAGAATACAAGAATGGAGATAAATTATCCTAATAATTATCTTCAAAAAGGGAGACAAATTGGATACTGAATAAAATTATATCACTAGCAGAAGAATAACAATGATTTAGGTCGGGAAAATCATGCAGCGACGTTATATTTGTAAGGAGACAAGTGCAAAGGCTATCACTAGAATACAGTGAAAAGCATTTTACATGGAAAAAATTTAAGGATGCTATCCACTTATGGTACGCAATCTCTCGGAATAATCAAAACGATCGAAAATATTTACCTGGCAATGAGATAAAAAGAGAGGAACATTCCCTGAACCATCTATTGTTTAACCTTAACCTTCAGCAAATTTTCTTCAGCTGCTTGCAAATCTAAACAATAAATGCAAGAAATAGTAAGAAGTCGGTAAGTCCGGTTATAACAAATTGCTTCGAAAAAAAAACAGCAACATATTTGGAATGTGGTCATCTACCTGAGCGACGAAGTCTGTTCCATTTCTATGCGGTGTAGTTATTCTAATATTTAGTTCCTGTTTCACCATTTTCTTTGACATCCACCCAATCAACTCATTGAATCTACTGAAACATTTTAAACTATCTTAAAAACTGATAAGGAAAATCTTTATGTGGAAACTACGAATCAATGAATGCTTTCAATTAATTTTAAAACACATAGTCTTCTTTTTAACGTTAAAGTTTCATTATACACACTTATATAAACCTTGAATATAAATGGTTCATTAAAAAAGCTGAAAAGCAACGCTTATTGAAATTCAAATGAATCGAAAACAAATAATTCATTGAGAAATTATCATATGTAATAATTTACAGAGTATATGGACTTGTCTTCAGGGCTGTTGGCGTCACTTTCTAGTGAGGACCCGTAAGATTAACAGCATTATGAATGATGTTTGTGTCTACATGAATCAAGTTATTATTGGACGTTTTTCAAAACGCGTAGGCCGTTATATTCCGATCGCCTGAATCGGAAGGTTTAGTATCGTTTGACCTAATGAACTGTCAACTATTTATAGATAAAACAAATACAAAAAATTACTGACGTCATTTAATTATTATACATTCTCATTTGTGCGTTTCCGGATAACAGGTGGTTTTAAAATTTTATCTTAATAGGCAATAAATAACCGTTCAAACAACAAAATTAAATTAAGAACACTAAAACGTGTATTTATTTGTTAGATATTCTTAAAGTTCCAGGTTTTAATTTTTTATATGAGTGAAAGTAGTCTATTATTATATACGCAGTTAGCCTGTCCTCTAAACTAATATCAACTAGACAAGTTGTCTCCAGAGGTACATAAGTAATGGGTATAGCAGGTTTCCCAGCATCCAACATTTTTCTGTCCTTAATGCCTCTCTTTACAAGATCGCGCATAATAGAATAAGGAATTCCTGTTAAAAGACCTGTTTCTCTTACGATGCTCATCTTTACTTTATTGTAAGGAACATGTTTCAGATCGGTAAAATTTCGTACAAGATGTAAAAGTTCAGAGAAGCGCAACATGCGGTAGTGATCACTATTTATTACGTTTAAAAATACACTTCCCAATCCGAAGACAGCAGAGAGAAACGCATATAGACATAAACAAAACATAAAGATACAGGAAGGAAGATGCAACATTAGAATCCTAGATGAAGAAAGTACCCAAGACTTATTCAAAAATAAATTGGATGAGAAACTACAAATTCCCTTTCCTAAGAATATCGACCAGTTATATGAATATATAAAAAACTATTTACACGAAACAGCATTTGAAGCAATGGGATACTACATAAAACCCAAAGTAAACAAACCATACTGGTGGGATAACGTGTAAAAGACAAATATACCAACAATATTTAAACTTCAAATTATCACAAGACAAAAAATATAAAGAAAAACAAGCAGAAGTAAGAAGGAAAATCTCTAAGAAGAAGAACGAGTTTTGGGAAAGAAACTGCCAACGAATAAATACTTATCTAGAAGGAACCAGAAGCACAGAAAGCTGGAAACATAAAAAAAATTGAGAAAAGAAAAGAATAAAGTAGGGTTTACAGAGCATAAAACCTGAAGACTGGGAAGAGTATTTCAAAGAACTTTTGGTAGAGAATAGAGTCGAATTTCAAGAACATAGAAATCAAAACTAAGATAGAATTTCAATAATCGGCTCACCAATAAGATAAACAACAGAAGAAATTAAAAATGTATGTAAACAGCTGAAGAGGAACAAAGCACCCGGACCAGGGAATATACCCGGAGAATTGTTGAATTGAATTGAAAAGTACGGAACGAACAAATTCTACGAATGTCTTCGACAACTATTTCAAAAATGCATAAACACAAGCGAAATCTCTACGGAATGGAAGATATCATACCTCAGTACTATACATAAAGAGGGTGATAAAAATAATTGTGAAAATTACCGAGAAATAGCTGTAACCGGATCTATGAGTCGAATATATGGAAAAGTTTTAACGAACCGAATCGAGAGAGAATACTTAGATTATGAAGCGGAAGAACAAGCAGGATTTCGTACGGGTCGATCCACTATTGACCACATTTTCTCCTTAACCCAGATTATAGAAAAAAAAGATAGCACGTAATCAATAGATTCATATGTTGTTCGTCGACCTACGGAAAGCCTGCGACAGCGTTCCACTAAAGAAGCTGTGGCAATCAATGGAAAGCACGAATGTTAATATAGAACTAATAAAAGCCGTCAAAGTGCTTATACAACCAACCAATAACAAAAATAAAAGCAGTAACACAAATAACAAGATTTATAACATCAAAAGGATTAAAGCAAGGATGTGCCCCACTTTCTTTAAAATATACCTCGAAAGTGCTTTAAAAAGATGGAAACAAAAATGCAGGACAATGGGGCTACACTAACACTATGGTATATATACTTTCAACTTTGCAGACGATCAGGTGATAATGGCTTAAGATTATTACAATTTAAACTATATGGCACGAAAATTAATTGAAGAGTATGATATATGGGGTCTAGAAGTAAATAAAAAGAAAACCGAATACCTGTGCATTGTAGTAGAACAACAAGATCTCATATTAGACAATAACACCACGATAAATCCCTCTGTGACTACAAATGTCTAAGTATCACTATTTCACAAGATGGAACATTAGACAAAGCCACAAGAGAGAGAAATACGTCAGGGAGAAAAGCCATCACAATGTTAAATAGCATTTTATGGGACCAATCCATCAGCAAAGAAAATAAAAAGAGGATATATGAGGGTATAGTAAAAAATATCACTTTATACAGCTCTGAGGTATGGCCACTGAAATAAATAACACTGGCAACGCTGAAAGCGGCGGAAATGGATTTTTGGAGAAGAGCCGCAGGAAGATCTAGAAGAGAAAGGATTACCAATCAAATGAATAATCACAGATGACCTAACAACAAAACAACTTATCTGATTCGGACAGACATACAAAGAATAGATGAATAACGAATACCAAAAGAAATATTAAAATGGCAACCAGAAGGAAATAGAAAACGAGGTAGACCGAAAAAAAGTTTGAGCGAAGGAATAAATAAAGAACTGAGAGAGAGGGCTATATAAGAAGACCTATGGAACAACCGAACTATGTGGCGATTGGAAGTCGGAAAACGGCGGAGAACGTTTTAAACCGAGTAGTAGTAAAATTTGGTACAAATATTCTTTAATATTCAAAATAATTTTTTGTTAGCGAGTAGCATAGTCAGTACAGTTGAACCGTCATTGTTGATGCTGGTATACTAGTATTGGAGTACTCTTGTTCACAGGACTACAAAACGTATGTGCTTTTTCACATTTTTACTGGAAGCAGCAACTAGGGTTTAGTCGCTGTAGAATAAATGATCTAGAAATACCAATATTTAATTTCTTAGAAAATATGGAGTTATCAGTATTGTTTGATTATGTATTGTAATTATTATATAAAATATTGTCATTTTAAAACTATATACAGTATTGGAAGATTCAAAACGGAACATACGAATTATTAATACAATTATTAAGATCCCCTGATCTGCAAGTACCCAGTGTAAATTTCAATATAACGTCGCGATGTCTTATAATTAATTCATTTGTTCGACTGGATTGCTACTCCTTGGCGATTTCTAGCAGCGTATTCGACAAATGTACGTCGACACTGTGTACGTCCACTAATTTTCTGTGTTTTTGTGCAGATAATAACAATGTTTTATTAATAACAACTTTTTTGTGTTCATTAGATATTATTTGAATTGGTTAGTGTATAGTTTAATATATTTATTATTCCAAATATTGTTGATAATTTAAAATTTAAAAGGATTTATATGATACATCAAAATCTACAGATTTTTGCCGAAGGTATCTATCGATTTGGCAACAGTCCCAAGGAACATCACTGGCCGAGCAAAACAAATACATGCCTTTACTTTGCTTCTCATTATAACGCCATAAGCTGAAATAAAAGTAGTGTTTCTAACCATAAACCATGTATACAAACAAAGAAAAAGTACAAATTTTAAAATGGTATTATGGGGGCAACTCGTACCGTGATATAAATTTATTTACTTGTGCGTATGAAGATAGGCCAATACCGACACAATCAACTATTAGTCGTATTATTAAGGTGCGCACGTGCGCAGCAGTCGAAAAATATCGACTGGAGAAGGAGTCCAGTCGAACAAATGAATTAATTATAAGACATCGCGACGTTATATTGAAATTTACACTGGGTAATTGCAGGTCAGGGGATCTTAATAATTGTATTAATAATTCGTATGTTCCGTTTTGAATCTTCCAATACTGTATAACGGAAGAGAGGAGAAAAGCCAAAGGGAGAAATGAGCCAAAAAATATTAAGAACTATAAAGTAGAATTAAAGTAGAGATAAAAAAGGCCAATGAAAAGTGGTTAAAACAGATCAATGCATAGAAATAGAAAAGTATGACAGAAAATACGACAGCTTTAATATGCATAAAAAAATAAAATAACTAGCAAATACCAAAAAACGAGTATACTATGGGATACTCAAAGATGATAATGGTAAACTCATTACAGGCATCAAAGATACACTAAGATTTTGGCAAGAATACATAATGAAACTATCGACGATGATAGAATGATACAAGAAAACCACAGGAACAAACAGGACCGAAAATAATGTGCGAATTAGAACAGTCAAGTAGAAATGTAAAGACCGCAAGGTCATTATACCCAGATCAGATACCCACTGAGCTAATTAAATGCATTGACGAAGAAACACTGCATATACTTTTAGATCTGTTCAACAAAGTATATACAACAGGAGTAATACCCGAAGATTGGTTGCTGTCCACGTGTGTAGCACTACCAAAGTCAGTACATGCGACAAAAGGCTCCCAGTACAGAAAAGCCACACACTTCAGATATTTTGACAGATGACACCCAGTTTGAATTCAGAGGAAGACTAGAAACGAGAGAGGCTCTGTTCGCTTTTAACGTTCTCGCGCAAAGACGACTACATATGAACCAGGATCTCTATGTCTGCTTTATAGATTATCAAAAGGCTTTTGATAGAGTACGATATCATAAACTCGTAAAACTGTTAAAAGAAAAGAATGTGGATAGTCGAAATATACGGGTTATTGTCAATCTGTAATGGAATCAAAAAGCAAAGGTTATTATCAAAAATGTCTATACAGAAACCATATACATCAAAAGAGCTGTTAGACAGGGTTGCGTGCTGCCCCCGTTGTTATTCAATTTATACAGCGAAGCTATTTTTAAGGAAGTAATATCAGAGAAACAATAGGGTATATCAATAATCGAGAAAATCTTTAACAACATAAGATTCGCAGAAGACACCGCTGATTTTACAGACAGTCTAGAAGCACTACAAAGCTTAGTAAATAGATTACATTAAGTCAGTATAAAATATGGACTACAAATGAACGTTAAGAAAACCAAGTGCATGATTATTGCTAAGCAACATACAGTAAGAAGGCTAGATATTGAGGGAAAACAAGTAGAAAGAGTGAATAACTACAAATATCTGGGAGCCTGTTTAAATGAAAACGATGACCAAGGTAGAAAAATAGGGACACGCATTGAAATTGCAAGACAAGCATTTATAAAAATAAAAACAATGTTTGTTTATCGAGACCTGTGTTCTCGACTTTGTTGTATGGAATGGAAAGCTGGACACTAAAAGTGGATAATATAAAGAAGTTGGAATCATTTGAGATGTGGTGCTATAGAAGGATTTTGAAAATATCATGGACCCAACGAGTTACAAATGCAGAAGTGTTAAGAAGGCTACAAAAGGATTGCGAGGTCATATAGCACATCAAAATAAGAAACCTGGAGGATTTAGGCCACGTTACCAGAGGTGACGCGAATAAGGTACGGATAGCTGTGATTATAGCCAATCTTCGATAGGAGAAGGACCTACAAGAAGAAGTATGTACAAGAGTTATTTTATTTAGAGGAATAGCTGTATATTTGTGTTGTACCTAAACTAGTCAAAGTGATATTCTAATATTATGATAGAACAAATTCAATTTTCGATGTAGACAATACATTGAAGATGCTTTCATGAAACTTCACTGATAGAGAGTAAAGAAAAAAGATTCAGATAATTTTTTCTGGCCAACTTTTTACTAAAATTACTTACTTAAATGTAAGTAGACCTGTTAAAATGTTATGAACCCGTATTATTTTGATTTTCTGATTAGTAAACATATTTGATTTGCACCTCGTACAGTTAGTACATTCTGTTACATTTATGCGTAACCCTCCTCAATTTCTTGTTATACTATATGTAGATGAGAATATTCTTTATTAAAATATATCGTCTTTATCAAGCCAGTTTATTTTAATACAGAAGTGCATGATCTGGTTATCTGCATCATTAGACCAAAAATAAAAATAGCGCTCGCGTTTGACCCCTTCAACTCAGACCGGTTTACCCGAACACTTCTCTCTAGTTTACTCATTGCATAAATTAGACATATCTTTGATAAAACCTAGCGTACCATAATTACAAAGATAAGTCTAAAAGCTGACACTAAAGATCTGAAAAATCTTCGATAATCCGTACTACGCATTTTAAGTTGACCTGCAATTCACATAACATAACGCTATCAGTATAATAATGGTTGCAGTTCAAAGTTCTAGAATTTAGACGAGTGTCGGAACTGATAAGAAGTCATTGCCTGCGTTATACTAATTTCTATAATTCTTTGTTTCTAAATATAACAAACAAACCAGTCGAGATTATGAGTCTCATTGTAAATTGCCGTTTAAAGTATGTTTTAGATAAGCGCTTAATTATTTAGGGCACCTCAAATCGTCTGTCTAACCGCAGACGTTCAGTCAGGACAGGAGTACAAGTTTTATTAAAGTGTCTGACACATTTAGAAAAAATTCATGTCCACTCGTAAGATAAGTAAAGAAGTTTGCAACTCATTTATGGGACACACTAAAAGAATAGAATAGAAAGAGAATTACACGTGGAAGATTTAATTAGATTTATGAATCAAAAAGGCATAATGGTAGAATGATTGAAAATCTTCTTCTTTCTTCTTCCTTCTAGTATGTAGGCTTTAAAGCCTGTTTTTTCTTCAATATTAGCCTCCTAAATTGTCGCACTATCTTTTTCTTGGTCTGCCAATACTTCTTCGACCATTTGGTGACTTATCTCATACTATTCGTACTATTCTATCCTCTGCCATTCTACTGATATGTTCGTTCCACTTCTGTTTTCGTTTTGTCACCCATCCATTTATGTCTTCTATATTGCATGCTCTTCTTATGTTTTTGCGTCTCTCCCTATCCAATAGACTTCTCCCTGATATTCGTCGGAGTATTTTCATCTTTGTTGTTTCTAGTAGTCGTCTTGTTTTAAATGTGTCAGGTCTTGTTCCGCCGTGTATGTTAATATAGGTCTAATTGCTGCTTTATAGATTCTTGTTTTTGTGTCTTGTCTTAGGTGTTTGTTCTTCCAGATTGTGTCATTAAGAGATCCCGCCGCTTTACTTGATTTTAAGCTTTGTTGTCGTACTTCTTCTTCATCGTCTCCGTAACTAGTTATATCTATTCCCAAAAATCTAAACCTTGCTTCCTGCTTTATTATTTTCCCATCAATTTCGATTTTACACCGTAGTGGGTATTTAGATGTCATACATTTGGTTTTGTCTGCTGATATTATCATATTGTATTAACAACTTATAATCGAAGGCAAAGTCAATAGCAAAAGAGGTCCAGGAAGAAGACTCAACTCTTGGCTTAAAAACCTACGGCAATGGACGAACATGACCTCCATAGAACTATTCAGGGCTGCTACAAATAAGATTAAATGGGCAAATGTTATGACCAACGTCCTTAAGGATAAGGCACCGTAAGAAGAAGATTATATTAAAGAGAAGTGGGCTCAACGAGTCACCCTGTCTGACTCCGCTTTGTGCTGGTATACACTGTGTTAGTTTTCCATTTATCTTTGCCTGTATTCGACTTTGGAGGTAGATGTTTTCGATGGTTTGTATAATATTGATTGGTCTGTTTTTTTATACAGTAGGTGTAAGACGTCTTCGACTTGGATGCGATAGAAAGCCTTTGTCAGGTCTATAAAACATAGATATTGCTGGTTTATTGTACTCGATGGCCTTTTCTGTGATTTGTCTTAGTACAATCCTACGCAGGATCTTCCGGATCAGAATCCTTGTTGTTCATCTGATAAAGTTGTTAGTTTATTGATTTTATTAGTTAGGACTTTTGTGGTAAGCTTAAGTGCGGTGTTCAGTAGATTTATACCTGTATAATTGTTGGGGTCTTCTTTATCTTCTTTCTTGAACATTGGTATCATTATGATGTTTCTCCATGCGTCTCCTTGCAGTGCAATATTAGTTTTTGTAAAGTTTTGTCATCTCTAGGGTTATACTTTCTCCTCCTTATTTTAGAAGCTCGTTCATTATTCCGTCTGGTCCTGGCGACTTTCTATTTTTGAGCGAATTTATGGCTACTGCTACTTCCTGAAAACTGATTTCTATTTCGTGTCTTAATTCAGGTACGTTATTGTGTTGATTATTATTTTCCTTTGCTTTAAACAGTTCCGTCAGGTATCTTTCCCATTCGTTTGCTGGAATGTTAATGTATTCCTTCAATTCTGCCATTTCTTTCCGTTGGTTTCTTATAAATCTCCATATTTGTTTTTGTGTACCTGGGGGTTATGAGCGCGATGACTGGGTGAATTGAGTAGCTCAGAAGTCGCGTTCATGCCTACAGCCGGTCCCAAGCCCTTATAAAAAGAAGAGGGTTGACGGGCCAGGTTAGCATCCTACCCATTGTAAAAGGAAACAAGGCTCCAAGAACCGATATTAAGCCTCAGAATGATTGAAAATAATATTGAAAAGTGAGCTAACGCCTAGATTCTACAGAGAGTAAACGTAAAAGATAAAAATTTAAATAATGCAGATGGTTTACCTTTTATCGTATATTCATAGAACGTCAACAACGAATTCCATGATTTTTACTTTATCCATTGCTTTTTGGGAAAGTGATCTGGTACTAACTACATTCAATTACTAGTTACAATAGTTTTAGATTTTTTTCTCATACTATTATTCAACATCTAAGTACTTCCTCTTTCTTCCCAAGGTCTTTTCAGTTATCATGCTCTAGCGTTCTCCCCTCATAAGGCATTACATCAAATTTGTTTATGTGATATTTTCATCTTGTTCTTCCTCTTTCTATGTTTCTTTGTTTGGTCTTGGTCTCCAGACCTTAAGTACTTCCTCTTCCTTTCTAAGGTCTTTCCAGTTATCATGCTCTAGCGTTCTCCCCTCACAACGCATTACATCAAATTTGTTTATGTGATATTTTCATCTTGTTCTTCCTCTTTCTCTGTTTCTTTTTTTGGTCTTGCTCTTCAGACCTTAAGTACTTCCTCTTCCTTCCCAAGGTCTTTTCAGTTATCATGCTCTAGCGTTCTCCCCTCACAAGGCATTACATCGAATTTGTTTATGTGATATTTTCATCTTGTTCTTCCTCTTTCTATGTTTCTTTGTTTGGTCTTGGCCTCCAGATAATTATCTTTTTGTTCCATCTTCCGTTCTCTCTTATAATTAAGTATCCTGTACACCTCTATTTTAACCCTCAGCTACTACATGTTTTTATTTATGGTGTACTTCTTAAGTTTGGCAACTCCCCGTTTGAATACTCCTCGTTTCGGTAATCTTGTGTAATCTAATGTGCTTCATTTAGCCGCTACTGTCTAATAATTCAGTATTGTTTATATCGACGTGGTGTGAATTTTATGTTTAACTGGGTCATAAAGACCCATCAGTAGTAAATACGCGACTAGTGTCTACTAGATAAATAAGTTAGACTTCGGTTGTGTATTTTTTATTTTTAGCATGTTTTTATTAGTACTTATAAGGTATTCCCTAATATATTTGTTGATGTCATTTTGATCTAACGGATTAACAGAAAAAAATTATCAAAAATCTTTTGAAGCCTGAAGAGTTTTGGCAGGATTTGGAAGGCTCAAACAGAAATGATCCTAGCACAACCAGATAGATAGACTGTATTGTAGGAACATGAAATATTGTCACAGGAGATTGATGAGTATGATGAGGACAATGAAATATTTAGTGACCACGGCTGCGACAGAATAAGAAAATGTCGACTCAGAACAAGAAGAGTTGTCCATCAGAAATAGTTGGTATGGTAGAGATAATTTCTAATGGTCCAAAACGCCGGCTATTATAGGTAGGACTCCTGCTCATAATTTAGTTACAATCTTGCCTGGCCTTGCTGGTCCAGCTCGTAATAATCACCCAAGTGAGCCTATATATGCTTGGAGTCTATTGATTACCAGTGATATAATACAAAAGGTGGTCGACTTTACTAATTTGAAGATATTTTCTACCAGAGAAAACTATAAACGGTCCAAAAAGTTTCCTAAATTTTGGCCTGAACACCAATTTCTCTGAAATGAAAGCATTTTTCGGACTATTGTATCTGCAGTCTATTTTCAAATCTGGTCATGAAGATATTCGTTTTATGTGGGCCTCAGATGGAACAGAGCTACCTACTTTTTCGTGACACTACGAGTCTGGCAAAATTTTCGTTTTTATTGGATTCTCTCAAATTTGACAACGTTAAAACTAGAAAAGAATAAAATCTTAATGAAAATCTGAAAGAAGAAAAAGTGAAAACTCATAAATCGGTTGCTTGTGTCAGAATTATTTGATAAATTTGTGGCTAGATCCGAAGTCATGTTATTCTCCGGAAATTTATCTAACTGTCGACGATATGCTTGTACCATTTCGGGAAAGATGTAAATTTCGGATATATATTTCGAACAAACCTGCCAAATATGGGATCAAAGTGCGATGTTTAGCTAAAACTAAAACTCATTATTAGGCAAATGCAGAGATTTACGTCGGAAAAGAAATAAAAGTTATTGATGCTCCTAAGTCTAGTTTATCTAATCTAACAAGGGTAGTTCTAAAACTTGTGGAATATGTTTAAACCTCCAACAGAAACATCACAGGGAACAACTGGTACAGTTCTATGGAACTTGTCGATGAACTCAAGAAATATGGCTTGACTTACGTGGACACTTAAAGAAAAAATAAAAAATGCATACCACCTGAATTTTTACCGAACCAAAAACGTAAATTTAGGTAGGTCCAGGGAATCCAGCTCGAGGACCATCGTCATTGTCATATTCGTATTTAGCGAAGTCAAAAACCTCCGAGTAACAAAATTAAACTCATTCCTATCGATATTTTCTTAGTTGCAAATTTTTCATCTTCTATTCGTTTTTTTCAATGTATTTTCCTTATACCAAAAACGCAATTTCCATTTTACCACCATGAATTTTGTTCACAAACTTTCCTGACCCTATTAAAAGCTTTGTTAAAATTAATCAGTTACCAACATCTGTAAAAAAATGTACTAGTCTCAATAATTTCAAACTGTTACTTAAACAATATATCACAAATTTATAGTGTACTTTCTTTATATTGTATGTATTCTAGGGTTTCTATTTAAATAAAGATCTATCTATCTATCCCGAATCGAATGCAGAAAGTTTCACAGCGATTTATCTTGCTGCGGAAAATTGGTAGCTTTAGTGCTTCGTTTCTTCACCTAATAAAAAGTTTTTTTTTTAATTTAAAGCCATAGATGTTGTTACCTTCTCACCAATGGTAGAGACTAATGTAAACAACTTTATTTCGATCCGTCTCTGCGTAATGCGCAGTTAGTTTTTGAAATTTTAGTTAGTTTTGGTATTTGCTTTATTAAATATTTAACGATAAGTAAACATCAGCCCACTAATGGGTTCATTGATAGTAAAAATAATAATAACGTAATACCGCATTGTTTTAAATGTAATTAATTTTTTACACAAGTAGATAAGATAAAAAACAACATGGAATATTGTGATTTCTCGGAAAATCTAGTTTTTTACAGCTAATTTTGAAGTATGAGAAAGATTTTTGTAATTAGGAGTATGTTGACTTTCAGCTGTATATTTTGATAATGTTTAATTACATTTACAAATAAAATTTAACATGTTTAAGATTTGTCAGAAATTTGTTAAGCTCGATCTCTCTCTCTTCAATCCTGACCCCCCAGGGGGAGTGTAGTGGTCGACGTGATGTCGTGTATTGTCCGTCTCCAGAGATCTCTGTCTCTGGTCAATTCTTTTAATTCATGCATCGGTCTTGTATATTCCGGCATATTCCTGTAATTTGATCTATCCATCTTGTTGGGGATCTTCCTCGTGATCTTCGGCCTTCTACCTTTCCTTGTATTATGAGTCTTTCCATGTTTTGTGTGTTTGCTCTCATAACATGCCCAAAATATTTTAATTGTTGGAGATGGACTTTACTAGAGAGTCGTTGGCTAACTTTTAGCTCTCTTAAAATTGAATTATTTGTTCTGCGGTCGGTCCAAGGAATTTTTGCTGTGGCAACTTTTGCTAGATCAGATCTACGTTTAATCCCTTCTTGTAATGACCCTGTGTTTGTGATTAATGATCCCAGATATAAATATGAGCTCACAACCTCGAACCGGTCAATTGTGGTTATGTGTGGATGATTGTTGTGTAGTCTATCCACTATCATGATCTTTGTCTTTGATATGTTTAATTGCAGACCAAATATTTGACTTTCGTTTTCGATCAGTCGTATAAGTTCTATCAGCTCTGCTTGACTATTTGCAAGAAAGGGTGTGTCATCTGCGAAACGTAGGTTGTTTAGTTTATGACCAATTATTGAGATGCCCCTTTCCCATCCTTCAAGTGCTCTTCGCATAATATACTATCCATATATGTTGAATAATTGTGGAGATAGTATACATCCTTGTCTGACACCCCGTTCTGGATGAAATTCGTTCGAAAGTGTGTCAAGTACTTTAACTGATCCAGTAGTGTGTTCATATAGTTCGGTTATAAGCGTAATTAGATGTTGTGGTACGCCTACTTCTTTTAGTATTCGCCATAAGTGTCTCCACTTGACCCTGTCGAACGCTTTGCTGTAATCTATAAAACAGATGTATAGTGGGATGTTGAATTCCCTAGATTTCTCGATTATCTGTCTTATATTCAGCAGGTGTTCTCGAGTGCCTCTACCTTTGGTAAATCCAGTTTGCTCTTGTGGAATTTCTCTTTGAAGGAATGTTTTCAGTCTCTCATTGATTATATGTAGCATTATCTTGCTGGCATGGGATATAAGAGAGATAGTTCTATAATTGTCGCATTTATGGAAGCTCCCTTTTTTATGTATGGTCGTTATTGTAGATTTTGTCCAGTCTTCAGGCCATTGTTTGGAATGCCATATTTGGTTACAGAGTAGATTAAGTAACTTTAAGCCGGTTTCTTCTGTGGCTTTAAGCATTTCTGCTGTTATCATATCTGGACCTGGTGCTTTGTTATATTTGAGCTTGTTGATAGCCTGTCTTACTTCATTTTCGAGTATATCAGGTTCTTCTTCCACCTCGTCAGAGATTTGGCTAACAAGCTCTTGGCGTTGATCATCTTTATATAGGTCCCTGCAATACGATCTCCATGTCTCTGCTATGTCTTCTCTGTTTGTTCTCAGGGTTCCAGTGTTATCTTCAATGGCCCAAGTTCTGGCTCTGAAGTCTCTTGTCAGGTAGCGTATTTTTCTAAATAGAGATCTCTCGGCTGATTATTCTGACCATGTCTCTCAATTTCTTTGCATATACTTTGATAGTACTGTTTTTTTGTCGGCCTTACATCTTCGTTTTATTTCTTTGTTGAGGTTTCTTAAACTAGCTTTTTCCCTTTCACTATGTACACCACTTTTACAAAGATTTCTTCTATTCTCAATTATTTTAAGAGTTTCATCTGTTATCCAGTGTTTCCGTTTCACCGGATTATTTTTCTTTGAGCGATCCACTGTTGTTGTTACGCAATGTTTAACAGTCTCCCATATTTCTTGTGATGTTCCGTTACGAATAGAGGGCATACTTTTCTGTACTTCCTGTAGAAGGTCTTCTTTCTTTCTTAGTTCTATCCTTTTTATCTCTCTTTGTTTGTTGAGTACTTTAAATTTAAGCATTACTTTAGCTACGAGGAGAGTATGATCGGATCCGCATATCGCCCCTGGATATGATCTGACTGTTTGAATGGACGATCTCCAGCGAATATTGGTGATCGATCAAAGATACCGAAATATGTAATATAAAGAGTTCAACAACCTATCCACGGATGTCTCCACGGATCTCAACTTACTTGCCACTAAATTTAAAAATTTTAAATAGGAAATAAGGGAATTAAAAAAAAAGGAGAAAGTACAGAGATCAGAAATGAATTTACTAAAGGAAAGAAGAACGAAGCATAAGGAAATAAAGCAATAGATAGAACGATGGACCGAATTAAAAATATAATTTTAAAAGCTGGAAACAAAATTAAAAACGTAAATTAAACAGCGAAGAATCTAGAGAAATGCATAAATTTATAAGAAAATAGTATAGTGAATGCAAAAGAAAAGCGAATCACAGACAGGTTCTTCCACAACAGAATTTACAACATTTCTGGAATTAGAAACAATAGAAAAATATGGCACATTAACACGCGTGCGTGAAAAGACCCTGACAACTTAAATTTACTCTATGAATGGAAAGAATATATTTAAAATTTGTTGTCAAAAACTTCGGTGAAGTCGGGGTCTTCATCTGGATGAAAGTTTGGTGTACACTCTCTCGAGAGAGTACTCCTTATTAGCTTTGCCTGTTCATCTGTGGTGTAGAATATTCCGTTTTCCTCATATAGTGGAGGAATTGGTTTTCTATCACTTCTTAATAGTGTTTGTAGTTTCCAGATGTCTGCATATTTGTTCCTTGTTCCTCCATTTCTTGGTCATGATTTTCCCAGCTTTGGCTACGGTGTTATTGTAGTGCTGTTTTGACCTTTTGGTTTAGTCTGTTTGCCTATTTTTATCTATTTGGTTTCGTGTGCTAATGGCGAGCTGTTTTTTAGTTCCTGGGAAATGTCTCTGAACCTTCCCTTGTGTAATTCTACCTCTTCTTCTATAGTGATGTTTATTAGAGCTTGTTGAATGATGTTTTCAAACTCTAAGGACTTTTTCCTCTATTTCTTGTGTGCGGTTTATCACTGGAATATTGTTTATTCCAGTGCTCACAAGTCTTTTGTTCTTTGTCCATTTAGTTTTTTTTTAGTTCTCTTGATGATACTTTCTTCCTCCCATATTCCTATTTCTAGCAGTATGGAATTGTGGTCCGATGTTCCTTCGTTTAGGGTTTGTATTTCCGTTTGTAATCCTAGGTTTTTTAGCAACTACTATGTCTACATGTGTGGGTAGTTTATTTCCAGGAAAATGGGTTGGGTCGATGGGGCCATTGCCTCGTTGTTTTCTAGGTAGTATATAGTAATATATATATATAGATATAATAATCTTCCGGTTCTGTTCGTAGCTCTATCGTTCCAATTTGGGGATCTTGTGTTAAGGTCTCCTATGATTATTGACGTTTCGTCGATGTTTAGAAACACATTCAGATCTGATTGTTAATTTAACGAGTATATATATATATATATATATATATATATATATATATATATATACCGTAACTTCCAACCTCGTCAGCACTACAGAATATGTGTGTCCTCCGCTAGAGATATATGTTATGTCGCGACTATTAGCACGATATTATTTTTTTTTTATTTTCTGTTTATGATTGTTTTACGAGTAATAAAGGTCAGAATCTTTCATGCCTAATTACTTGTAAATAAATTATCGTTCCGTTATTTTTCTAGTAAATAATAATAACTTGTTTGTTACAGGTAAGTTCATCTGAAATGCCACATTCACATATCTCGGCCATTAGTAAGTATCGTAAACAATAGTATCGCTTTATGCATTGGTAGTATTTTTTATAGTATACCGTAATAAATTGCGTTTAATAAAAATTATAATAAAAATGCTACAGTGGCGGTTTGAAAAGGGATCTAAAAGATTATCATAAATATTGACTCCATGGACGTTTTAAATGATTTAATCTGCCAGTGATAATCTGTTTAAAAACTAATAGAGTGGATCTCAATTTGGTTTTTTTATTTTGGTTGGTCGAAACACGATGAGTTTTACATAAAAAAATTTACAACAAAGTGATAGTTTACTGTCTATACTTAGTCTAAACTTAAAATCCAACAAACAAAAAATATATTCCATAAATGCTGGCCAATTCAACTGCTGGATATATCCAGGAGGGAGCACGTACCCTACCCTTCTTGTGCGTTTGATGCCTGACATTGTCATTTATAAAAATTAACTTTATTTTTTACTAATTAAGATGGTCGTGCATTATAAGATCAGGGAAAGCACGTCGTTTTTTATTTTGGTTCTCTCAATACACTTGCAAGTCGACTATCACTGACCAGGGCAAATCTTTTTTTATTCGAGAAATGCACATTTTACCACTGAGTCAGACATGTTACTATTATTGTTTACATGTTTCTCAGCCCATTGTTGTCGCTTAGTTAATCTGTTCTCTTAAAGGTTTTCTGGGTTTTAAATGTGTAGCATTCATTCTCCTCCTTGTAGCTTAAGAGATGATTATTATGCAGTATGTCCTTAAAAAGTGATTTCTAATGGACATGCATACTGGACTTGCCATTGGATTTTTTGCCATTGCCATTAAAACAGTGCTTGGTACTTGTCTCAAAACGTATTCCTCCAATCGATAACAGGGATTTCAAACAAATTACTTATTTAGTTTATAATAATTAAGCTACCACTAAACTGGCATTCAAAATTTCCCTTCGTTAGGTAATAATGTAACACCTTAAAGAACGTGTTGTTTTTCTTCTTTTGTTCAAGTTCAATTTCCTTTATTTCCATAATTTTTTTAGATTTAAACATTATCAGACTTAAAACAAACATGAGTTCTCCGTATTTCATAAAACTACCCATACTGACACAACTATACAAAATACATTATCCCGTCCTACACAAGATAAGTTGGCAGCCTACCATAGTATTTTACATAGATTAATAGAAATTCCGATGTGAAAATACAACTTTGAGATAGAATTAAATATCATTAAGCAAATAGCAGTAAACCATGGCTATAACGAACAAACTATTAATAAAATTTTAAATCAAAAACAACATGAAAAATCCCTGAATTCAGTATTTTAACTACAAGAGAAAAAACCCAGTACCTTCTGCTCGATTACATTATACAGGCAAGATGTGAACAAAAATAGCCAAGCACATCAAAAAGAAAGAAATAACACAAGCTTTTAGAACAAAACAACAACTTAGGCAAATATATTAAAAACAACAAGAGCCAAAATAAAAAGCACTTACACAGTGGTCTATACAAACTTAAATGTGCCGACTGCCCAAAAGCTTACATCGGTTAAACTGGTAGAACTGGTAGAACAAACGTATAGCAGAACATAAAAAGGCTTTCAATAATATAAAAACAGATTCTACATACGCACTTTACCTCTAGATCATAATCATTCTTTTAATGACGAATTTCAAATTCTTCACAGTCAAAATGAAGGCCTTAAGCTAACTTTATTAAAATCTATGGAAATGAACAAATGAAAAAGTACAAACATAATTCTGAATGACCAACTTGAGACAAACAGTTCTCCCCTCCTCAACCTACTCAGTTAAAGATTATAAACTCTACCTAAATATATATAATTTTTATATATTTAGGTAGAGTTTTATATAAAATGAATTTACATCAAGTAACAGTCGAATCAATCACTTATTTTAGGTGACGAGAGTTGAAGACAGTTCCAAATAAGGTGATTCGACATTAAATAAATGACGGAACTTCTCTACAATGTAGGTAAAGTTAATGATCCATGGTGCAAACAATACGAAATGGAGGAAGAAATTGCCATGCCTTTTCTGCCGGATTGTGAAATATTTAATATACACCGGCAAAACTAGTGTTGAGTCAGGAAAACTCATAAAACTACCAATAAAAAAAGTTGTTGGCTTCCGTCAAGAGCACATATGTATTTGGTGGAAGAACAAATTTTATACAAAATCATTCAAGTTTATCTCACGATCAAGAGTCGAAGAAAAGAATGGTCTCTCACCTATAAAAAAAGGGAAAAGATATAAAATAATAAAAAATACTGACTGTAAAAAGGCAATAAAAAAATTAAATAATTTCGTAACAAATCTAAGTTTTAAAATTAGAGTTACAAACCAGGTTGCAGAGAAGGAACTTATCATAACAGTCTTAAAAGTTCAAAGAACCGTCTCAGAACTATACAGAATTTCCAATAGAAATATAATCTTCTAAAAAATAAACCCGTAGCTTCCTGCAACAAAGTAATCAGATTGTTGTGTAGAGTGCATTGCCAAGGAGAAAAAAAAAACAAACTAATTCAAAGCGTTAAAGTGCAAAACACATTCGATCGTTACTTCGCTAAACACTTTACCGTGTAGACTTCTTACATAACCTGACTCGCTTGTTTGCTTCTAATGGCTTGCACATAAATGGAGGTACATTGTTTTACAATATCTCGTTTATTTTTCACAACATCCTCATTTAAATACTTGTTATACATTAATAATATTAGAAAGGCACGGACGCAGTTTGTTGGAAAAGTGTATTTCGTTGGGGTCACAAGAAACGTATAAACAAGTGATACAAGTCTACATATACAAGGCTGACTACAAATTATAGGAATCGACTAAAAATCTTACAATACCGGACGGAACTATCGAAACACGACAAATAATTCTCTATTATTGAGAAGACAGTCGAGTCTTCTATTAGTAGTACAACCTGTTAATAATAAAAATAAATTGTGTACGTAATAAGTATTTCCTTTCTATTTATTCATAGACATATTGTACCTGTTTTCCAATGCCATTCAGTTCAAATCAAATTCCACGTGTTTATACTTTTGTTAGTATTAATGATTAAAAAATAAAACTTGTTATAAGATAGAATGCTGGGAAGCAAGGAAAAGTAAGTATATGTTTAAGTACTCAAACAATTATAATACAATAAAATTTGGCAGTTTTCAATCATTAGAATCCATAGACACTCCGGTATGTCTGGAGTGTTTTCACACCAATTCTCTACATAGTACTTTAAAAAGATTTCGGGAAATGTCATCGAAATATATGGACGGGGCCAAATTTAATAAGAGAGAAATTTTAATTCTAGAAAGTCATCTATTTGATGACAAAAATCTACAATCTGTGAATATATGAATGTGCGAGTGCGTATGATTAAAGATTGTTTAAAAGAATCCTTTTACCAAAAAAGTATGGTTTCAGCAGGATCGAATATTATTACATCTGGGTCTGGAATCATAGTTTTAAATCTCAAATTCAGATGTAAAATCAGAATATGTCAAAAATTTATCAAAGACGGGAGACAATATAACAGATGAGCAAACGAAGGAAACATGTCCGAAAATTCTAAGACAAGAAATAGAATATGCACTCTCTCTTCAATCCTGACCCCCCAGGGGGAGTGTAGTGGTCGACGTGATGTCGTGTATTGTCCGTCTCCAGATATCTCTGTCTCTGGTCATTTCTTTTAATTCATGCATAGGTCTTTGGCATATTCCTGTAATTTGATCTATCCATCTTGTTGGGGATATTCCTCGTGATCTTCGGCCTTCTACCTTTCCTTGTATTATGAGTCTTTCCATGTTTACTGTGTTTGCTCTCATAACATGCCCAAAATATTTTAATTGTTGGAGATGGACTTTACTAGAGAGTCGTTGGCTAACTTTAAGCTCTCTTAAAATTGAATTATTTGTTCTACGGTCGGTCCAAGGAATTCGTAACATTCGTCTCCAACAAAACATTTCAGTGGCATCTTTCTTCTCTGCGATTGTCTCAGAGTCCCAGATTCACATCCGTAGGTCAGTATTGGGAATATTAAGCAGTTGATCAACCTCATCTTTATCGCTCTTGAAATTTGACATTCCTTCCTTATTTTGGTTATTTTTGCTGTGGCAACTTTTGCTAGATCACAGCTTCGTTTAATCTCTTCTTGTAATGACCCTGTGTTTGTGATTAATGATACCAGATATAAGTATGAGCTCACAACCTCGAACCGGTCAATTGTGGTTATGTGTGGATGATTGTTGTGTAGTCTATCCACTATCATGATCTTTGTCTTTGATATGTTTAATTGCAGACCAAATATTTGACTTTCGTTTTCGATCAGTCGTATAAGTTCCATCAACTCTGCTTGACTATTTGTAAGAAGGGCTGTGTCATCTGCGAAACGTAGGTTGTTTAGTTTATGACCATTTATTGAGATGCCCTTTTCCCATCCTTCAAGTGCTCGTCGCACAATATATTCTCCATATATGTTGAATAATTGTGGATACATCCTTGTCTGACACCCCGTTCTGGATGAAACTCGTTCGAAAGTGTGTCAAGTACTTTAACTGATCCAGTAGTGTACTCATATAGTTCAGTTATAAGCGTAATTAGATGTTGTGGTACCTTTGGTAAATCCAGTTTGCTCTTGTGGAATTTCTCTTTGAAGGAATGTTTTCAGTCTCTCATTGATTATATGTAGCATTATCTTGCTGGCATGGGATATAAGAGAGATAGTTCTATAATTGTCGCATTTATGGAAGCTGCCTTTTTTATGTATGGTCGTTATTGTAGATTTTGTCTAGTCTTCAGGCCATTGTTTGGAATGCCATATTTGGTTACAGAGTAGATGAAGTAACTTTACGCCGGTTTCTTCTGTGGCTTTAAGCATTTCTGCTGTTATCATATGTGGACCTGGTGCTTTGTTATATTTGAGCTTGTTGATAGCCTGTCTTACTTCATTTTCGAGTATATCAGGTTCTTCTTCCACTAAAACTAAAACAGACAAAGGTGAAAAGCGGCGGGTCCAGACGACTTCCCAATTGAGTTTCTTTACTAGTGATACCTAGTGACAGAAAAAAAGGTAAACACCTATGTATGTTTATTAGATTTCATTAATTTTTACATATCGACTTATCTTGCCATGAACAACAAATAATAGTCGTGTCAGGTTTATCTGTTAAGTTTTGTGGTGACTCGTTAATTGTTTGGTGATATAGAAGCATTCAGTTTTCGTGAATTTACTGTGCGTAGAACTCTTCGGGTGTCCCAGCTAAGTGGCATAGAGGTCGGGTTGTGTGAAGCGGTCTATCAATAAAAGAAGTTTCTAAAAGGGCCAACATATCCTTACGCAGTATGCTGCAGTGTGAATGAATGTGGACTTAAGAAGGCCGAGTACACCAAGCGGGGGTTCTGGACGTCGTAGAGAGACGACAGATCTAAGAGACAGATTCAGTAATACTCAAGCTATCGCAAATAAGTGATTTGAAGAGCATTGAAGTATGGTGGGTATGCTTTCAGTATATCGCCCAATACGACAGTTATATCGCCTTTTTGATTATCGCCAACATTAGGTGTCACATTTCACAGCTAAACATCGGATTACGTTTGCTCTGGTGTAGAAAAAGAATTCTATGGGACCGGACGTGTAATTAGGGGGTCTTTAGTAATGAATCCCACTTCTGTCTGGGGATGCATGGTGGTCGGGCAAGAGTGAGATGGCGACGTGGTAAAAGATGTGACCCACAACATAACAGAACGTTATGGTATGGGGTGCTATTGCTTGCGGTAGCAGATCACCACTAATATTAATTTCAAAAAATATGACAGTCTGACGCTATAATTAGAACGTAGTGAAGCCTCATCATATTCCAAAGCTAAACACCATCTAAAACTCGATTTTTTAGCAAGACCGCATATTACCAGAAAATCGTTAGCCTTCTTGAATCCAGATTACATCAATTATTTAGCTTGGCCATCACGATGGCCTGATCTGGCCCCAATTGAAAATGTCTGGGGCATGATACGGCGCAGGCTCTTAAATTGACAGTATCCTTCACATACTCTAGCAACTCTTGCTTACGAAGTTGCAGTAGTCTGGAATGAGATGCTCCAACAGGATATCTACCACTTCATTATAATGATGCACAGGCCTTCAATGAGTATATAAGAACTCGAAGACCCTCAACACATTTTGAACCAGCTTCTGCAGTAAGTTGACAAATCAAGCTGAAAATTTAGTCATTTTACTAAGAGATACTGAACAGTGAACACGTATGTCAAAAATTAAAATCTGATAAATATAGTGTTTATCTTTTTTATCACTCAGTATCTTTATACCACAGGCAACATACCAAAAGAATGGTTAGTATCAACATTCATTAAAATTCCCAATAAGCATAATAAAAAAGAGTACTCAGAACACCCGACAATTGCTCTTCTGAAGGTGTTCCTGAGGATAATCCATAATAGGATTTATAAAAAGTTGGTTGACGACAACCAAAACGGCTCTATTCGGAATAAATTTGCTCATGCAAAGAAATCAAGATATGAACCAGAATGTCTACACAAGCTTTATTAATTTTGAAAAGTTTTTCAAGATGACATTCTAAAAATAAAGAACATTGACACCGTAGCATCAGAATAATAACAAATTTGTATAGGAATCTGAAAGTCAAAACACAGGCATAAAAATTTAACTTTCCAGACCTTAGCAGATATATTACAACGACTAAACGAAAACTGTCACAAATATGGCATCAGAATGAACTTAAGAAAGACAAAACTCATGGTTATCACAAAACATCCACAAGACAACCATACCATATATGGGAACTTGGGAACATTTTTAACTTAGTGCAGATCAAATTCAAGAGGTTAAAAGTCGTATTGAAATTTCTAGAGCCAGAGTTGTAAATATGTACATTTATGAAGTAAAGTATTATGAAATAAAATTCTAAAGATGGACCTAAGGATAAGGTTATTGCGTTAATGTTTTTACAACGTTACTCTACGGCTCTGAAGCAGTGGCGGATCCAAATATTTGCCTAATTGGGGAACTTCCAACTTAAGGGGGAACTTCCAATGAGACACCAACCAAAACACATAAAAAAGATAAACCCAAACTACATAAAAGACATCAATAATAGGTTTTCTTTCATTTTGGACCTTCTTTTGGATTTCCCCATTCCTCCTGTGTATCCGAGACTGCTCTGAGGCCTGGACGCTGAACCAATTAGAGATAAAAAATTTAGAAGCATTTGAACGATTTTGTTATCGTAGAATACTGCGTATATCGTGGTTAGACAGGGGTCTCTAATTGAAGCCCTTAGCAGAGGTAATCCAAATGAGGAAATCGTTCAAACTATTAAAAATCGAAGACTTAAATATTTTGGACATGTCATAAAAGAATCAAGATACCTGCTACTACAGTTATTTATAGAAGCTAAAAGAAAGAGGAAGAAGGCGAACATCTTGGTTGCGAAATCTGAGAGAAAAATTAACACGTTTTAGAGCTACCATAAAAAGAAGACAGAACTTTTTTTTCCTCTTACTTAAATTTCATCTTCTTAAATGAGTTGAGACAACTTGTGTCTTGGCACAAGGTCGTGTGACCTTTGTACCAAAGGCAGTATCAGGTTACCGTATCTGTGATCGCTGAAATCCACTAACTAAATGAAAGCCTTATGTCAATTAGATGTCAAGCTTCTTAATGATTTTTTTAACTTAGGTTATTTACCCGTGTAGACCTCTCCGGTTGTTGTTAAATCCTATTTGCTAGGAAAAAAGAATAATCAGCATTTAAACCCAACAGCAAAGAAATTATGACTCATTAAATAAGGAATCAAGGACATTTTCGGATATATTTTACTAAAACGTAATAGTTCGTCCAATTTGTAAACAACATTTTAAAACTATTGTTTACTGACCTTTATCGTAAAAAATATATTACGACCGGTAATAAAATTACTGATAGACCAGGCCAGGTTTGTGAAATTAATTTGATAAAAAGTGTATAGTTAGGTTTTATTTTATTTTTTTGCTATCGCTAAAAATATACTGTTATTAATACAGCATCAAATAATATCGAAAAATATTTTTATGTCAGTTATTCGCGTCATCCATAACAACCATTTTTTTTTTCTAATATCTGAAAGCTACCCGAATAATCACGAACGTTCATGTTTTCGTGATTGCTGGAATAATATTCAAATTTCATTCAATACAAATCATGTGTTGTTTTTTAAATTCAGATATTAAAATAATATATTTAGTAGGAATATATTATAATAGTAGGAATTAAAAGTTATGATTTATTTTAAAAGAACTTTTATAAAAGGAAACTTCATCCTTAGCCTTATTGGCACACTAATAATTTTATTAAATAGTAAAAACACGATTTTCGGCACACGTTTTTTCATAATACCTGAGTACAAAAGCCTCAAATGTATCCGACCTTCGCACCAATACATTCCAGAATTCAAACTAGCATAAGTAGCATAGTAGCATGCTTTTGTTTTTTTTTACATTGTATTTTGCGTTTTCTACATTCAATTAACGCTAGAGACGTGAGAGAAAATAATTTGCTTAAGTTTTGCTTTAAACTCGAATAATGCGGAATCAATAATCAAAAGGACCGTCTATTAAACATAGCTCAGAAACTTAACAGTTGACAAAAATCAATGGATTTTTGGACAAAATGGATTTGATTTTTGGAGAAGAGCAGCAAGGAGATCTAGACTGGAGCATAGTAGAAACCAAGAAATCAGAAGGCCAATGTAAGTAAAAGAAACGTATAGAAAAACAATTAATCTCGTAAGAACATTTAAGGCGAATTGAAGAGACTCCTGTCGGAGAAGAGAAAACATGGCAAACTACCTACAATGGCTACACGGAATCACCAAAATAATGTCCGAAATAAAAGAGAAGACAGTTAAGATTTGATTTCACGTATTGTGCTGTATATTTCGATTTCGAAAAACCGATTTCTGTTTACTCTGTGTGAGTACAATAAACCAATTCGCCAAGGATTTTTGCTTAGATGAGGAGATATGTTGTGAAATGAAACTTTTACATTCCCCATATCTCTCTTATCTTTTAGTATCGTCTGTTTTGCCTTGCAATTGATAGAAGGCACAGATTAATGCTAAAATCTGAATGTTGGTTTCGTCAATAGAAATCTTCGAATTTCCACTTTCGTGATTTATGTTAGAAAACGACTGGCGGGATAGACAGGCTGGAATACAGAGAACTCAAAGGTATCTGTATTACTCTATAAAAGGAATTATGTAGTAGTAATCTCTGATTCTAAGCCAGCTTCTTGTAGAACCAGTCAGACTCATTAGCTAGCTTCTTGTATATCGCATTTGAAGAGTTTTACGAACGTTATTTTAGATATATAGATTCAAAACAAAATGACGGTATTATATTTTGATTTGATACAGAGCAGCAACAAGCATATACGTATTTCGATCTCTTTAGATCTCCTCAGTACGGTATAGTTACTACTCCATATCAAACGAAAATATTTTCCCGTCGTAGATTATAGTTATTAAAAATAACTATTTACGGACGTAACTACGCCATCTAAGAACAAAAAGAGAAATCATACGATTTCTACCTGGCGAAATCGAATTCAAATATAAGCCGCCGTGCCCCCTAAGACTTGCGAAGCAAACAGCTTGATGAATGCATCGGCAAGGGAGTCTAAAAATTGCACTCCAAATGCCGTTCATCATGGCCTATATTCGTAGTGAATTCGATTTCTGGTACTCCAAATGAAGTAAAAGTTGAAAGTTGAAAAGTTTGAATTCGATTTCGCCAGGTAGAAATCGTATGATCAGACTATTTTTTCTTCGTGGTAATAGTTTTTTTAAATTTTTTCTGCAATTATAAAGTATGCTGTAACTAAACCCTGTATGTATATATATATATATATATATATATATATATATATATATATATATCGAAGTTTATATAAACGAGGTTTCATTAGGATTTTACCACAATTAAAATACCAGATAGCAATGTTTATAAAAAAATGTAAATAAGCCTTTTAAACTTAAGATAATTACTACAATAAACAAGTTTACTTATTGTTGATCTAGATAAAGGCACATATTGTTATCTTGAAGTTTCTGATTTACAGTTCCTTCATTTATTGTTGCTATAATCAAAGCTAGCAAAAAAACAATAACTTCCTGTTAGTAGACTAGTCGAGGATATACAATGTTGTTGATAGTATTGTATACCGGATATAAGAAATAGTGAAAAATTATCAGGTTTTTTATTATTTTTATGTTGTAATAATAGCTTTAAAGAAAGGAAAAAAGATTTATTATGGATAGAAATCATTTATTACATATTTAAATTATTTAATTGAAATTATTAAAGCAAATTGTCACAAAGTTGGGGCGGGGACTTTCAAACATTAATGACTTTATACAGATCCCTAATTCGCTCGAAACTTGATTATGGGGCAGTTGCGTACAACTCATCAAAAACTTCAATACTAACAATTCTCGATCCAGTTCATAATCCCGCTATTACGATAGCATTGGGGACACATTATACAAGCCGTATTAAGAGCATGTACTGAGAATCTGGGAAGCCTTCACTTCAGCTTAGAAGGAACTATTTAAGTCTTTCATATGCTACAAGGGTGGCGGCAAATCCAACCATTCTTGGTTTCAGAAACAGTTTTGTTGTCAGATTTTTCTCGAAGTTTCAGTCAATAAGATTAGATCCACCATGCTGTCATCGTATCAGCACAATTCTAAATACCCTAGACATCACTGTACCTCCTATATACACACTTACAAATTCTGATAATCCCCATCATGGACAATATCTCTCCAAGTGCAATATCAGTCTTATAACCAAAGCCTTTGAGAAGCTAAATAGTCATCACAAGTCCATCCACATTTATACTGATGCGACAAATTCGGAAAATGGAGTGGGTGCTGCATTTGTACCAACCAGCGAAGAATGGTCATTTCAACCCCCTAAGCAATTCACTATATTCTCTGCTGAACTATTTGACATTCTTCAGGCAATAACTAATAAATAGTGATTCTATAGTAAATAATTCTAATAAATAGTGATTCATTGAGTGCATTATCCTCATTAAACAAACTTTTTACTAAACACCCTATTTTAAGTTTGATTAAGTCGGAATTCATGATATGCCAAATCAGTCATCGAACTGTTCAGTTTTTTGGACTCATTTATATTGTGGAATAATAGGAAATGAAAGAGTCGACAACGTTACAAAATAAGCAATTAAGAAACCAATTTCATTGTCAATTTCTACTTGTCACCACCTTGATGTCAAACAATATTTTAAAAAGAAAACAATGAACAAATGGCAGGAAACATTTGATGTCTCGAATTCTAACCTTAGATCCATAAAACAAACTGTCCTACCATGAAGGCAACCTATAAAAAGAAGATCAAGTTATAGTCTTCAGACTACGATTAGGATACACCAAGATCACACATGATTTCCTACTACAGAAGCAACCCAAATGGGGCTGGGACATGTGCAGAGACAAAACGATGCAAAAACAACAAAGAAAATGTTACAATTTAAGCCCATAGGAAGGCGGAAAAAAGGAAGGCCCAGAACGAAATGGTTGGATGACGTAGAAGACGACCTGAAAACAATGAACATAAGACAATGGAGAAGAAGGGCACAAGAGAGATCTGAATGGAAGGACATAGCCAGACAGGCAAAGACCCATCCAGGGTTATGATGCCAAAAGAAGAAGAAGAAGAAGCAACCCAAACCTTTGTGTTACGCGTGTGATAGTGATCTAACAGTACATCACTTATTAGCGGAGTGTCCGTTGTACGCACTTGAAAGATAATATGAACAGTTACCAACAACAATAAAAGACATTCTAAGTGAACATAGTGAGCACAATCGTACCATAGGTTATTTGGTCTCCTCAAGACTAATCAACAAAATTTAATTGTATTCTTTGTTTTTTAGTTTCAAATTCAAATAAAAAAAGACAAAAAAAATTGACACTTTACTGTAATATGTTTAATCTTTGGAGGCCAAGCCATGTCAAATGCTTTTGATATGTCAAAAAATACATTTATGTTTTAGGGCGAAGCTTTCATGTATTTAGTAGCAATTTTGTTACAGAAAATTTAAAATTTTATTATTAAAACTGAATTGAAAACTTTTAGCCTACATTCCCTACAAAAAATGTCATCCATTATAATAAATAATTAATAAATCCACTCTGCTTTTTTACCTCCCCAACAATAGTAATTTACGTACTGTGTTAAATAACTCTGAATATAGTATCGTAAGTGACAAGCAAACATCTAAAAATACCGATTTTATGGTTTTTTTTATAGAGTTTATAAGACACGATGGGCTACGATACATACATAAAATACACGTGGAAATAATAACCAGGATTCCTTAAAGGTATTCAATGGCGATTCATTATGCAGACAATCATCCCATTCAACTTTATGTTCAGATAATTAAAAACGTAAAAGTAAAAGTTAATGTAGTGCTAATAAACATGTTAAGAAATTATATTATTACCATGTTTCATGGTTTTGTAGACAGGCACATAAAAAATACTTGACTAATTTACTTAGAGCTAGTATCAAGATCGATAGAAATGGGTTAATTGGTTGTATTCATTTTAAAAACCTAATTTTACATTAATTAATGATTTAATTGACTCTACATACATACATACATAATCCAATTTCTAATTTACTAGTTTATAATATATTATGTTTCTGTGGTTTATATTTCTCGAGAGAAATATTATATATTATGAACATCTCAATGGAGAAAATCATACCTAGGGAACCAATGCAATACAAAATGGTAGTCAACAACAAAACTGTAGAACAGATAACAGAGTTTAAATATCTAGGATTCGGATATTTAAGGGATGTATACTGTAGCAAATAAAAAATAAAATTAGTCATCCAAAATTATGCGTCGTAACTGTTCGAAAATAGATGAAATCATGTAGCAATTATGAATTGTCGGAAATTTTGAATTCGATCATTGGTGGCGCGTAAGAAAATATGTTTCCTTGCTAGTCACTTTACATTGTAAAAATAGAATATTATATTTATTCTTATAATAATAAAAATAATATAAATATACATTATCTAGTTTATAAAATAAGTTTTAAGAATCATATTGTTACAAATATGCACAATCTTCCCCGCAATAATCCTACGTATTCAGCAGTAAACAGAACGAAAGGCAATTATCGAGATTCGAAAATTATTTCTGAGAAAAATTTTATTCTTTAGAGCAGCGTTTCCCAAAGTTTTTTGGTCGAGGAGCACTATTCAGGACAGAAATTCTGTAGGGAGCTATAAAGGTGCCACGGAGAATAAGAGATATTACTTGGGGTTATTAACCAACATTTTCTATTCGCTTTATTTAATTTCTCTTTTCAATCGCAAACATAGGAAGTTTAATTACATGTAACGAAACACAACAAAAATAAAATGAACACATAGATCCTATTTCTAAAATCGTAAAAAAACGTAATGTCTTCATTTTAATGTGAAGAATGAGGCTGCCTTGATTTGCATAGTTTAGTAATATCCGGTTGAATTTGGGATAATCTATATTTTGTTTTAGTGGCCACATAGGCAGAGAATGCTGCTTCACATAAGTAGTTTGTTGCAAAAGGGAGAAAAATAATTTTCGCCTTTATCTGACAAAAGTTTAAATTCAGTTTAAATCGTCTTTGAGTTGACATCAAAAATATACTAGCGATTTACTTTCAAAATGTTTTTTCATCGCAGAATCCGATGTCAAATCAGTCAGACATTCATACTGATGAGATGTTAAGGAAGCTGGTTGCAACCATGGACCTGGAACCCCGAAGTTTTCTTTAATTGTTGTGGAATTCGTTAGGAAAATAATTATGGAAGTTTTCAAGTAAATTTAGCAGATGGGTGTGAACCTCGCTAAAGACAGCTTCAGGTATGTCCGCCTCCAGTTCTTCTCTAAATTCTGTGATTAGTGGTAAGCTTTCCAGATTTTTATTTTTCACCGATTCTATCCAAAGAATTAATTTCTCCCTATACGCTTGTATTTTATCATTGACATTAAAAACAGTTATTGTCATTCCTTGAAGTAAGAGACTAACTTCATTGACCTTGTTAAAAATATCTGTTAAATATGCCAATTTAATTGACCAATGCCCGTTACACAATCAATCACCCAAGGCAAAATTGCTCTCAGTTAGGAAGGTTATAACTTCAGCTTTCATTTCAAAGCGCCTAGTTAAACATTTGCCACGAGAAGACCACGTTACGTCCGTATAAAGAAGTAAAGAGGAATGTATACTACCCATGTCATCGCACATCGTTCTAAACAGCCTTGTATTTAGTGGTCGTGATTTGATAAAATTACCGGTTTTGTCCAAGACATCTTTTAAGGAAGGCGATATTTTTTTCACAGCGAGGCTATAGCGGTGGAGGATACAGTGGCTACTGCTGCATGCCTTGGCTTTTTCCTTTATTCTTGACGTCCTTCCAGTCATCACCTTCGCACCGTCTCTGCACACATCGACGCAGTTACCCCATGAAATGCTATTGTATCTGATTTCTATTAACTTGAATATTTCGGCATCACTGTGTTAGTTGTCAATGGTTTGCAAAAAATAGTTCCTCTTGAAAAGACTCCAAGTGCTGGTACAGCACAAATACTATTAATATTGCCAACCCAGCTACATCTGTTGACTCATCTATGTAGTGAAAACTTGGTAGATTTTATTCGTGCAAAATGCACAAATGCACAATACAAGAATGAAACATGCCTAATCATTTCCGAACTTAAACCAGTTCAGAATTACCGTCTGACCGTGAAACGTCGCCGGTAGAATATTAGGAACTCATGTCAAACCAGTATTTTAATTTTGAAACTCTTATCTATTTTTTTCTAGTGTTTAACCGTTTATTATCGGAATATAGCAGAGCACCTGTAGATGCTTTGCGGAGTACAGTTTGGAAAGCTCTGCTCTAGATTGTCAAAATAACCGAGTTAGTCGATTTGATAACAGAATTATCCTGACATTATGTCCAAATCTGATTATACAGCAAAATAAACATACAACAGATGAATCAACAGCTAAATTAGCATTTAAATCAACGATTGCTGCAACTACACAACAAAGCAAATGCTTTTATTTTACAAGCATAAAAAATCTGAAATTGCCGCCAAAGGAAGATCTGGAATATAAAGTATACGTTTAACTAGAGTGTAATGTGAAGAATTCGAAATTGATCATTAAAAGAATGATTAGGGCCTAGAAGGTGAATTGCGTACGTAGAATCTGTTTTTCTATTATCGAAAGCCCTTTTGTGTTCTGCTATAAGTTTGTTAAAAGTTCTACCAGTTTGACCGATGTAAGTTTTTGGGTAGTCGCCACATTTAAGTTTGTATGCACCACTGTGTAAGTGCTTTTTCTTTTGGCTCTTGTTATTCTTAATATATTTGCATATTAAGTTGTTTGTTCTGAAAGCTGGTGCTATTCCTCTCTTTTTTATGTGTTTGCTATTTTTGTTGATATCTTGCCTGTATATTTATTCGAGCAGAAGGTACGGGTTTTTTCTCTGGTGGTGGAAATATTAATTTTAGATCTTAGTTTTAGGCTTTAGATTTAGTTTTTGTTTTAAAATTTTGTTTATTGTTTGTTCGTTGTACTTACTGTTGAGTGCTGAGCATATTTTAAATGTAATGTTCTGGTTTTGTTGTAATTTTTTTCAACTTAATCAACTTAAACTATTAGAAGATGTTGAATCGTCACTAGAATTTGTTTAAATTAAAAAAGATACAAGAATATTGATATTATGTATTCATATATCGGTTCATATCGGTTTATTACAGCTTCACAACTATAGTTCATACTCAAAACGATATTTTTAGAGCCCTCTTCAGATATATCTGTTGCTATCAAAGCTCTCGGGAACGAAAGAATTTTGAATGCGGCCGATATCTAGTGTAATGCTTTAATGCTAAAGTTTAAATCATAAAACAACGTCTCTTACGAATTAGTTTGTTCATGAAATAAGTTTAGAAAATAGTAGTAACATTTTTATTGTCTTTTAAGTACGTTTAATTGTTCTACTTAGATGGTTTTACTACTATTTGATGCTTATTCGGGTAAGTATGTTTGTGAAGCATGAAATAAGCAATTATACTTTTCGTGTTGGACTTCAATAAAATTTTTAATAGATTTAATAACATACATTAAAAAATTGTTTGCCGCTTCAACACGTATCTATCTCGATTTGTAAGGCAGAAAACCTTGTGGTAGGACTTGTAAATTGTTTTCGAACTAATAAGGTTTTCTTATATCGTAGTTAACCTGCTATTAAATTTGTTAATCTTAATATTTTTCTGGTTTTTAATCAGTTTGCATTCATAAAGATCTAAAGCTGTCATGGTCAGATCACATGGTCATTCTGTTTTTTAATTGGTAGAAGAATGAATCTTGATGTTCTTAAGAAGGAAAAGAAAACACTAATAGCTATTTGAAAAAAAATTTTGTAACTCTGATACATACAGGGTGAAAATGAATATCACTAATAATTTGGTAGTCTTCAGCTTGATGAAGAACATGCTAACATGTCAATTTAGTGTTTCATATGTCCAGAGTAAGTTATTATTATTAAATAATAATATATGACATGTAGTTGTACATCATTTGAAAGCTATTTTTCAATTTTTGATAATCAATTTATTTTGTTCATTTATGTTTTATTGAGAATTGAACGTGTCTCACAATACAATTACTTGGGAACTATAATCAATGAGTCGTGGGACAATACCCAAGAGATTAAATGTCGCATCGTAAAGGCCAAAAGGGCATTCTTGACTATGAGCTCTGTGTTCAAAAGCCATGACCTCACCCTGAAAACAAAAATAAGGCTCTGTTACGTGTACTCAGTGCTTCTGTATTGGACATTGAAGGCGGAAACTCTATCAAAACTTCAGGCTTTTGAGCTATGGTTATACAGAAGAATCCTGAAGATACCATGTACAGACAAAGTCACCAATGAAGAAGTACTGCGGAGGATGAACACAACCGCGGATTTGGTCAACATCGTGAAGAGCCGTAAGCTGGAGTACTTGGGACATATAATGAGAAATCAAGGCAGATACGAGCTACTCCAATGCATTTTTCAGCGAAAAATTGAAGGAAAAAGCGCCCCAGGACGAAGAAGAATATTCTGGCTTGCTAACCTGAGTGCATGGTATAGAAAGACCTCAACACAGCTATTTCGTATAGCAACCAACAAAATTATCATAGCCAGAATGATCGCTGACGTTCGGAACGGACAGGCACCCTAAGAAGAAGATGTTTTAAAGAAAATACGCTGCTCATTACGTATATGCATGTTTTTTTTATATCAAAAAAAGCTAATTTTTTTGTTAATAAGATTTGAAGAGCGTTATTCTAAAGCTTACTAAGTCCAAAAAATTGCTAAATTGTGATTTTAACTTCATCGTATAACCAAGAATCGGCTTTAACGATATTATAATTCATGTTTTACAAAAAATAGTCAAGTCCTAGTCAAAATGAATGCATACTTTTAAGTTTGTTTCCAAAATGAACTTCCAAAATAAATTTATTCCAAAATTAACTAAGTCCTCTGGCCATGCGGTATGATTGCAACTGCGCTTGAATTGACACTAAATTATAACCTTTCTTTTGTTGTGACCGTTATGACATTTGGTAGTAGTTATTGTGCCTTAAATATTTTTAATAATGAGTGAAAATTATAAAGAGACTGTTTCACTTTCTTCAAAGGGGCGACGTAAAAAAGAAAATTGGAAGAAAACCATTAAGTCTACGTTGCGTAATAGTGCAGTGGGTAAAAATCCAAAAATTTCTTGTAAACACACTGCTTCCACTAAACTGAGTAAAGCAAATGAATTGACTCAAGAATATATCCAAGGTTAGTGTTCTAGTTTATATAGGTATGTAAAGTTTTCTTATGTTTGGCATTTTTATTCTAGCTTTCTTCAATAAGGTATACGAGCATAAATCGGCTGCGTTGCAAAACAACTCTCTAGAACAGATAATCCTATAGTTTATTTTTATGAACGAGAGAGTAATTAGCATAATTTTAACTGGTACCTTCGACCACTCCATGGGCGTGCTCAAAATTAATTGAAAAATTACTTTGAATAATTGTAAAAAATAAATGAATTATTTCAGTGTTATAAAGTGTTATGTGTATGTAAACAAAAGTGACCTCTTTTATCACACACTATATTAGAACTGACTGGCCTACATTAAAAAAAAAAATTTTAAAAATTCACATTTTTTTTAATTTTTAAAAATTACAAAAGAGAAAAAGGGTTTTTAAAACCGTCTAAGGTATGTTAAATAGATGAATAAAAATATTAATATAAAACTTACAGCTACTTGTTACAAATCCAAATCAGATTCAGAAGATGAACTTTCAGAACCAAGATTTATAATAACTGGCTCGACCATTTTATCAGTAATATTGTCCAGCTTCCACATTTTTTCCTCTTCTTTAATAGTGTGATTTACTGCCTTTTCCCAGTTTTCAGGTTTTACATTATTTACGGCCTCCAAAAACAACTGTTTAACATCATGAATTTTAAAAGTGGTATTTTTTCTTGAAACTTCACTCTTTATCTGTGCCCATACCAGTTCAATCTGGTTTAATTCACAATGATATGGTGGGGATCTAAGTACTGTCATTCCACGATTTTTGGCAATTTCATCAATTTCGTATTTTTTAAAATGTTCTTTATGAAGGGCACACAACGAATAAAGTTCCTTTCTTATAGATCCGGGATGGTACGTAATATTTTTTGAACTCAGCCAATTCTGCAAGTCTTTTTTTAACCACTTGGTTGTAGGCAGTCCTTCTATAAGTCTGGAGTGATAACTTGCATTATCCATTACTATTACACAGTTCTTAGGAAGAAGATCTATCATTTGTTCGAACCATTCTTGAAAGACATCAGCGTTCATGTCTTCATGGTAGTCACCGGTACGAGTTGATTCAAAAGTTAATAAACCACCTTCAACAAAACCGTCTGAACTGCCAATGTGTACTATTATTAGCCTGCGTCCCTTTCCTGATGGTGGGTTTAAACCAGTAGATAAGTTATTTACAAAAGCGTGCCTTTGACTTGTAACAGTTTCATCCTGCCAAAATTTATTTGGTGTATGACCCTCGTTGATCCATGTTTCATCAAGATAAAATATTTTTCTTTTTTGGTTTCTCATTTCCTTTATGGTTCTTAGAAAATGTCTTCTCCATATGACAATATCGCTTCTTTCTAATAAAATAGACTTTCTGGGATTCTTTTTCCAGCAGAAGCCTATTTCTTTTAAAAGTTTCCATAACGTACTTCGACTCATTTCTGGGTAATCCTTATCATCTCGAACTGAGACAAGAACTTTATCCAATGTTGGAAATTCTTGTCTAAAGAAGAATTCATGCACTTTCCGTCGAAGTCCTTCTTTAAAATGATATTCTATTTGAAATTTTGGTTTCCCTGGAGCATTACGTGGCATTTGAAAACTACCACATTTCTCTTCTTTAATAACTCTGTAGATCGTAGATTTCCCAACACCAAGTGTACTGCTAACTAACTCAACGGTCTCATCAACACTTTCACATAAACGTTTGTCTGTACATGATTTAAAACAATTAAATATTAATGTTTTTCATTAACTGTTAAAGGACCAATTTTTCGGCGTTTACACGGCACTTCCAAATTTTCCATAACACTGGTATACACAATAAACTGCACCTTGCAACTGAAGTACCTACTTTTAGTGAACTGTTAAGAATTTTGAATACGCCACTTGGACCTTCCTACAAAATGGAAAAACCCACTATCACATTTTCTGTGGAATAAGTTTAGAAGGTAATTATCTAGTCAATTACTGTCGTAGATTCCTGGAATTAAAGAATTAAATGTTTGATTGTTGAAACCCTTACTTCGTGGAATGCACTCATTTCAGATAAAATAAAACGTTTTATTTTATCTAAAGAATTAAACTTTATTTTGCAAATAGGTAGGTACTTATTAAACTTTTATTGGTTATATATAACCAATTAAATAAACATCTTACATTTCTTGCAAATTCATTAGTACCTGTTAACCTCCATCACTCCGACACTGGAAACCTTATTTAGGGATTAGTAACCCTCACAACTATTGTATTCTATTCTGCTCCAACCTTTATACCTGGTGGTCATACTCAATTTAAAATTGTTTTCCTATATACTTCTGTAAACTTGTTGACAAATATCTGTTTTTCATTGAGTCACCCGTATCAACAGTTTAGGGATTTGCATACATAATTTATTGTTTTATTACTCTCTCATACATAAAAATACACTATAAGAAACAACAGCGCAATGATTATTTTATACGAAAAATTGATGGTAATATCCTACGTGTATGCGTTACTACTTTTCAGTCAGTTACTCAGATGTCGCAATAATAAAAGAGAAGCAATAATAAAATGGCTTCAATATGGACGTTATAGTGACATCTCAGAATAAAACCACAAGTAGCGAACCGCGAAGATTTCTTGGATGACTGTGTCTTCTATTAATTGCAAGGCACAACAGACGATGAAAAAGATGAAGAAAAAGACGAAATACAAAAATTACATTCCACAACGTATCTCCTCATCTAAGCAAAAATATTTGGTGAACTGGTTTCTTGTACTCTTGTACTTGTACCTTTTGGGAAAAGATATCAAAAGGTTGACCATAAATGAAATAGGGCGACGATATTCAATAAACTGTAGCTTTAATGAGGAAAACGCACAGTGAAGGTAGAGACATGAAGTGATAAACAGGTGCCATTCTACTTATATTTTTTCGATTTGTTTAGAACTGTTTTAACATACAGATTCAACAGGATCGTGAAAGGCTACAGCCCTAGCGACATAAATAGGTTTTGATAACTTCCTACAAAACTTAACAAATGTTTTACTGTCGTGCTAGTAATTCTTGTTCAACATTATAACGTCTTTTGGTTGGTGTTTTTGTCTATTCACCTTTTGTTTTGCTTGCACTTAGTACTTGAGGTACTGTTTTCTAAACATTAAAGATTCTGGGCGAAATATATCTCGGAAGTAAGAAATATTTCGTTTTTTATTACCTGACTCACTATTCAAAATTTAAAATCGAAAGTTAAAACATATGTTAAAAAATAAAATAGACAGTTTTGATTTAGATTCTCATTAAAACATGTTATTTGTACAACATTATGTTATGATTCATTTATTAACTTTATTTGGAGTCATCCAAACACATTGACGATTGAATTATTTTTTAATTGCTCTTATTTGGTTTACCATATTTTTATGAAACGCACTAGCCGTCTGGCATTGAAAGGAAACATCGTAATTCTCGTCTCCCATCCGCAGAGTCACACGTGCTTTTATACTACTCGCTAAATTATGCTAAAAGTATATCTGCAGTAATACACCCAGCGAATTTTAAATTATTGAGCTTGTTTTTCTGGTTTGCTCACGATCATATGCGTAGACGACGTAAACATATACAGAAGTTAAAAAGGGTTATATGATATTTAATATCTCCTACAGTGTTTAAAAAATGTATCAGTATAAAAACACGTTTAGTACTCTATATAAACAGTATAATTTAAGTTTATCTCAATGCATATACACTGCGTGCCATTAAAAAGAAGCCAACTAAAATTTATGGCATTTTTTAATTGTTACTAACTGTACAAAAAATTTATTGTAGTCAGATGTTCACGTAATGTTTAAGAATCTGTTCTAAAGCAGTATATAACCATTTCTTAAATAACAAATGTCATGATTTTTAATATTCTGTATTACCACCTCTATTTTGAATTAAACTTCTCATTCGAATTGGAATTAAAATTGATAAAATTCTGGATGTTGTCTCGAGGAAAAGCTTTCCATTCTTTCATGAGCGCCAACCGAAGCTGCTCACGAATTATTGGATCAGGTATTCTGTTTCTTACTGTTCATTTGAGTTGGTACCAAACATGCTCAATCGGGTTCAAATCTGGATTTTGAGCCGGCAAATTCCTTTTTGGCACACTGATGGTTTCCATGTATTGCGTTACCATCCTGGATAAGTGTGGTCGCACATTGTCTTGCACGAAAATATAGTTTTCGGTCACAAACCCAGCTGCCCGTCTACAATTTTGGTAATGTATCGGTGAGCATTCAACGCTCTTCTATCAATAAACACGAGATCAGTATGGCCTTCTAATGAAATGCCTGACCAAAACATTACTGAGCCTCCTCCAAAAGCAACACGTACTCGTCGAACACAAGCAGCATATCGTTCCTCACGTCTTCTGTACGTTTGGATACGATCTTCTGAGCCATCAAGAACCATCCTGGACACATCACTAAACAAAACATTTTTCCAATCTTGTATTATCCAATGATCGTGGTCTCTAGCAAACTCAAGTCGGTTTTTTCGATATGCTGCTGTTAACAAAGATCCTGGGCAGCGAGCGCTTAGGCCTAACCCTGTTCTCACATATTGAAAACGGTTTTCGATTGCTCTAGTCGTAAATAACCGATTTTGCAAAGAAGTGTGCTGTAAAGAACGGTCTTCTTTGGCCGTCGTGAATCTTCTCGCACCTGAACCTGGTCATCGTTCGTGGAATTCAATATATACGAAGGGTTGGTATGTTCTTTGAACCATACAACAACTGACTCCTGCTGCTGTCTGGCCACTTCTCTTTGACTCATTCCATTATCAATCAAAGTCACAATTTGAACAGATCTAGCAAATCTCTCAACAATACTTTTCAATTTAAAAATTGCACAAGTTCAAAATTTGAACAACTGTACACTAATGAAAGATTTTTGAAAAACAGAACAGCCAGATTACAAGAAAAACAAAGTACAAACAACACGTTCATTATAATTGACCTGCAGACACCCAGTTGAGGTGCCTAAAAGTGTTTCGGCATAGTGGGAATTTGCACTCCCATCATACCAAACATCTTGCATTGTTGTCTTACTCTCCAAAGAAAAATAAAGGTTCTTCTGCTTTCATCTATGCACCACGCTAGAGTTATGGAATAATAAGCCGGAAATTATATCATAGTACAATCTTACAAAAGGGGGTATAGATACGCTGGATGAAAAAACCACCAAATATTCTTATAGTCGCTGAACTCGAAGATGGCCTATGGAAATCTTTTATAAGGTTGTAGCGTGAATTCATATATAATTTATTCATCTATTATGGGAAATTATTAAACCAGATTCAGTTTCATAAAGGATGTGGTTGGAGAATTGGTAGAAGAGTGCATGCTTAGAAGAGAACGGAATACGAGAACTGAGAGATATTATTTGTAGAATCTAAAAATTTAAGATATTTCGATAGAAATCGAAGAATCTAAGTTAGAAGTTCGAAAAGAGTGTTCCAAAAATCGTTAATTTTATTGGCCATTTCTTATATCTTGTTATTTATTGCGGTTTTTGCTTTACAAGAAAAAATCGCCTTTAAGTTAAATAATTGGTATTTAGAATTAATTATTATAAATAGGTATTAATGTTTTGTAATCATCATATGGCATGTTTATATGTAAAATATCTAACTTTTAATTAGTGTATTTTTTTAATATATTTTTTTTTCTTGTTATATTTTTCTATGTAGAGGAAAGTTTTATATGTTGTGTAACATATGTATAAAAGAAAGGTATTTGTCTTAATATTTAATAGAAAAAAAATAAGTTGTATTTCGTATATAAAATTTACCCTGCTCTTTTTTGTAACTCCTAATCTATTTTCATTTCGTTGCATTTAATTCCATTTCATTTAGTAGACATGTTTTTCTATCACAATGGAATGCAAATGAAGAAATTCAGGAGTTCAGAGACCTACTTTCAGGAGCGGATTTATAAAGGTTGGCAACGAGAGACAGAGAGAGAGAGAGAGAGAGAGAGAGAGAGAGAGAGAGAGAGAGAGAGAGAGAGAGAGAGAGAGAGATAGAGAGAAAGAGATAGAGAAGAGTTTTTATACGAAGAATGTTGCGTTTCGATTTAATTTGAGTCTCTTACCACTCCCTGACACGTGTTTCTCAGTCTACCCGTCATCAGAAGGAGTTTGTAAGAAGACTCAAACCAAATCAAAACGCACCGATTACTCTGGCAATTACATAAAAATAACTATCAGAGTATGCAACTAGAGTCCTCTAGTGAGGAAAGATGAAGATACGTCGATAGCAATTAAAGTAAACTGTATACCCAAGCTTAAACAAGCCATTCAGAGCGGTACTGAGAATAAATATTCCACTATGTACCAACAATTTACCCATATAAATTACCATCAATTTTGTACTCATTGCGTCGAGTAGGGACGATAAATATACGAAGAATGTTGCGTTTCGATTTAATTTGAGTCTCTTACCACTCCCTGACACGTGTTTCTGGGTCTACCCGTCATCAGAAGGAGTTTGTAAGAAGACTCAAACCAAATCAAAACGCGCCAAAGAAGAGTTTTTCTTATCAGATTGTGTTTTATCTTCTAGAGCAGATATTTTAAAGCTCACATTACGTCTCTTTCTTTATTTCTTCATTGCCCGATTTTATTCTCACAACTGACTTTCTGCTTGAAAATTCCTTCTTTTCACTTGCTTCATCATTAATTGATCACATTACTCACACTTACTCACATTATTAATTGGTTATCTGCAAAAAAAGTGTAAAACCCTGTGTTATTCCACCACTAGTCTTATGCTTAGAGATTTTCTCAACCTAGATTTATGTAGAGAGATTTATGTATATGATTTGTCCAGATAATATTCAATAAAATGTATTGGTAAGCAGCAGAATTCTTTTCTTGAATCTTTTGTTGTTTTGAACGGAGCAGTGTAATTTTTTCCAACGACGGTTGGCTACGTAATCTCTGAGAATGATTTCACTCCTCACCTAAGCAGCTCTTTAGAGCAGCGGTGAAAGAGGATCCAAATAATTATAACAATCGCCAACTTTCGAAAGAAAATGACACCTTTAGAAGAATAGTCTTTCCAGAAGTAACGTTATTTATCCTTCCAGCTTTTACTTATTTTGATTTTTGTTGTCTATGTTTGTTTTTCCTGTATAATATTTAGTATCCCTTGATAAATTAAAAAAGCTTATGTCCCCACCCATGATCCAATATTTGCATGCACTTCACGATCGGAGTTGTCAACTTGTTGCATCATTGTTCGATTCATATTTTCAATAATTCATTAGCCAGAACGAAGTGTCGTGTACGTTTCTGTTTGCCATATTCAGGTTGATGCACGGTGAGACATGTATTTGAATTGGACTGTAGGTAATATCCAATTTATTCGTTCCTCACATTTACACGCTCAAGGATGTATGCATAATTGCCTGTCTATATCCTTACACAATAATAGAATACGTTAAAAAATGTTATCCACTATCACAGGTCCTAAAAATAGTTAATTAATTAAAGTTGTACACAAAAAACAATTAGTAGTAACAAAACATCACAATTATTTTTTTATATCTTTCTATAAATGCTACAATCTACTCTGGTAAATTACCAACTACCAAGTAGCTACATAGTCATGTTGGGTTAACCGTATAGTACAAATAGAACATAATCACTATTTTCATTATATGTATAACATACCCATTGACATCTTGATTTGGTATTTCTATCTTCTATCTTGGTATTAAAGCTACGATGAACTTTAATTGGGTATTCTTAATACGACTTATTGTTTTGGACATATTTTTAGTCTTGAAAACATCCAATGCTAGAGATCAGTAGTCCCGTCGTTCCTCCATTTTTCCCCTCCTCGAGTCATTTGCATCCATCTTATATTGGCTTGATTTATCAGGACACCTACTTTTTTGGTTATATGCCCATGGCTTTCAATCTGCAATTTTCTTACACCATATTTTGTCTATTTGTCCAATAGTATGACCGGAGAATTGTCACTTCAATTTTGCTATATGCTAGTTATAGATGTTTCTATCTCTAACTTTTGTGACGTTTCTTTTCTATATAAAACTTCTATCTACTATAAATATTATTTTGTCTTCGCTATTATGTCTATATTAGCTCTTGTGAATATCCATATTTGACATATACTGGTACCTACGTATAAGGATAAAAAAACACTGGTTGAACAGTTTGGTTTTTTTTTTGTATTAAGGATATTGTTATTTTTTATGCCATGCCGATTTCGTTCGTAGTTCGTCTTTTGCTTCTTGTGTTTGGTCGTCTGAATTCCGTTTTATTGTCTGTACCAAATATATGTATTCACTAAATTCTTTCATTTGATATTTATTTGACTAGAATTAACTCGTCTTCTTGATTTGTTTTGTGGCCAATTGGTCCAATATATGTTGCATATATTGTAGTGTGCCTTGAATAACTGCTTTGTTACTAAGTAAAGTCGGCTGCATTGTATTAAAGAATCCTTTATTATAACCGAACGACTGGTAAATTTTTTTATCCATTAAAATTCGTATTTCGGCTGGTTTCAAACACACGACTCTTGGAAGAGCCTGGAAGAGAGGCGAAAAGTCAAAGATGGGGACAAAGCATTAAACAAAAGAATAGACAAAGAGATCAAAAAAGCAATCAGAATGGCCAAGGACACACAGCTGAGAGAACAATGTGCGGAAATACAGCTATTACAACTGAAACACGATTCATTCAATATGAACAAAAAAGTTAAAGAAGCTGTAGGCTTATACAAGCTTAGAAGAGTTGGATGTTTGGCAGACAACCAAGGTAATCCACTACTAAGTGTGGAAGAGAGACTAGACTAGACACTTGTAAGAAATATGTGGAAATAACATTTGCAGATGAAAGGCAGATTGACATGGAAGATATAGAATGCCAAACAGGACCCTCGATTACCATTGAAGAAGCCACGGCAGCTATTAGAAAAACTACAGATGGTAAAGCTGTAGGGCCTGACAAATTTTATACAGAATTTCTGATACTTATGGACGAACAAGGAATGCAATGGATAGCGGGTATATTTAACATAATACTGGAAATCACTGGAAATATTCCCCAAAGCTGGTTAAAGTCGACCTTCGTCACTATACCAAAAAAATTAAATGCAAAAACATGCGAAGACTACAGAATAATTAGCCTAATGAGCCACCTACTTAAAACGTTTTTAAAAGTGATACATAACAGAATATATAAAAAATGTGAAGAACAAGTGCCATGGACACAATTTGGATTCCGCGGTAACTTAGGTACCCGAGAAGCTCTATTTGCTTTACAAGTGCTTATCCGGAGGTGCAGTAGATAGAGTAAAACACGACAGGTTCATATCCATCTTGAAAGAAGCGGGCTTGAATGATAGAGATTTGAGAATTATATATAATTTATATTACAACCAAACTGCCAACATTAAAGTGGATGATCAGTCGACAGAGACAATCTCCATGAGTGAGACAAGGATGCATTCTGTTTCCAGTGTTGTTTAACACGTACTCGGAGTGTATCTTCACTGGGGCAACTAGAGGAAGGCGTCTTAGTTAACGGAGTACGTCTAAACAACATAAGATTTCCTAGTTTTGTCAGATAGCCTAGATGGTTTACAAAAAATAATGTCGCGCATATCAGATATAAATCGAGAATATGGGCTGGATCTCAATACGCAAAAAACAAAGTGCATGGTAGTGTTACGATAATAAATATTATGGCGTATAAAAACTGTAAACGTATTTACTCATTCACGAATGTTCTAGGTCAAATAGTACCGAATTCTCCAAAAGGGTCGAATAACCAGTCCAGGTAACAATAGTGCAGTAGACGGCCCGAGCCCTCCGAATTTTATTAGACGAGAAATCGATCGATTTTTCTAGACCAGCTGAATGAGTCACCTAATGGATGTAACGTCATGGGTGCATCCCTAGACCCTTCTAGATAACGGCATTTTATATATAAATAACATGCATTTTATTGAAAAAGTCAGTCAACAAGAAGTCCGGTCTCGCGGTAAATTGTATCGCACGTAAATATATTATTTGTTATTATTAAGTGTAAAATAAATTAGTAGTAATAAAGACTTTGATAAATTCGTGAGTGTTATAAATATTGAACCTTTAGTAAATTAAGATAACACATAGGTGAAGCAAGATCAGCGTTCGTAAAGATGAAGTCTCTTTTTAGAAGTCACGATTTACCACTTACCAAAATCTCTATCATCAGATGCTATATATTTTCTATATTATTATACAGAGCTCTACTCTGTATAATAATATAGAAAATACATGTATGGACGCTCTCAGAAGCTTCTTTAGGAAAGCTCGAGATCTTCGAGATGTGGTGTTACAGGTACATCTTACGAATTTCATGGAAGGATCGTGTGACTAATATTAAGGTCTTACGTAGAATGGACAAGGAATGCGAGATCACTAACACAATCAAAACATGCAAATTAGAATATCTTGGCCACGTTATGAGAAATGAACACAGATCTGAACTCATCCTTCAGATCAAGGTATTTGGAAAGAGAGGACCAGGGAGAAAAAAAATATCTTGGCTTTAAAACCTAAGGAAGTGGTTCAATACGTCTATAACCGGACTATTCCGAATAGCTGCAAGTAAACTTACGATAGCTATGCTGATCGCCAACATCCGGAACGGATAGGCACCGTAAGAAGAAGAAATAGACGTCCTAGACGGCCACTAATGCAGTTTTGATTTATATTTGATCCAATTTTTGTAGCCTCTTGCTCTAGCTGAGCAAGATTTTTATATTAATTCCATATTTCTCTCTTTATTGTACCTTTAAAATGTCGTCCAGTGCTTGTTTGAAAAGTTTTAGCGAAATCATATTTCATTTTCTGACGCCCCTTGTTAAAGGTGTGGGAGAGGTGTTTTGTGTAACTTGGACCCTTGTGGCAGTCGAATATCTTTTCAATATTTATAATGGCGTTCTCTTATATTACTTTCATCGTTTTTAATCATTTCCATTGTAATACAATTCATTTCTCCTTATTATCCATTTCTTTTTAAGCTCATTCGTTATTCCTGATTTACCAATTTCTGGTTATAGAATTTAAGTCAGTTGTTTCCTCTCCATTGATATTTTTAATCCAGTTTTGTCATAAGCATTTTTATTGTATCTCATTTATCTTTTATTAATAGTTTTAATTATTCCCGCATTTTCGACTATGGAGTTCTTGTTTCGTTGAAAAAGTTTTCTCGTTTTTTCATTAATCCTGATTCTTGTGAAATTCATTATCCATTTTTGTTTTCAAACTAGTTGTATATGCTTATTTTAATGCCTGCTGTGGACAATACTTAAAGAAATTTCATTCGATTTTACTCAGTTTGACCTATTTTTTAAAATAATTTATATTCCAGCTACTATTTAGTATCACAAATCATAAAAGGTAATAATTTTCATTTAATTAAAAGGAATGTATCTGGTTAAACCCTCCGAAAAGGTTGTTTATTTCAAACACGTAATTTACGATCGTAATAGATGTCCATATATCTATCCTACCCGAAAATACACCTGACAAATTACATAATTTCATTTTTCTGTTATACCTATTAGGTGAAAAAGATAGACTCTCGTAATTCAGCTCGTTATCGAGCTCTAAAAATCTAAACGACAGAATTATGTGCCTAACAACTCCCATGGGCTACATTTGTATCGTTTGCCGCATAATAATACAAATGAATAACAATGATATCATCTACGGTTATTTCAAAATCACTAGTAGTAGTTTGTTAAGAAAAAAGTGTGTGTAATTATGGGTATGATAATTAACAGATCATAATTGGTCGATGCGTAATGTTGTATGCAAATAGTTTGGTAATATACCCCCTTATTGTTAGAGATCGATGACCCACTGGTTGAAACCTGCTTGGGAAATGTGCTGCTATAATTTTCTTATGCAATTTTTCATTTTAGATTAAATGGTAATTAACAATTTGTTCAAAAATTGATAATAGATAAAAAATTAACCAGTAATAACGTGCAATTGACTGGTTATTGTATTAACGAACGACAAAAAACACAAACATAATATATTATGATACAAACGAATCATAAATAAATAGATACTGAAGTTTAGATAAGTTCATTCGTCTTTGGAGTCTTCTATCTTTTAAGTTTGGCCTTAATAAATGATACTTTAATGCCAGTTGAATAAATATGAAAAGTTTCAGATCCTCTGGTTTAATTTTTTATTTCAGATTCACTCATTTTATTCATTGTGGTGGTTCCAGCTATTAGTAGCTATTATATATCCATTATTATAGGCCAATATTGGGAACTGACGGAGGACAAGTTTAAATCTGCAATGACTGTAGAATGCTCCCTTATTAATATAAATTCCTTTAGACTACCCTGACCGGTACGGAAGAGCACTCCAATGATTATTGACTTAAACCACATGCAGAATGGGTGAGCTCTGTCTAGCAAGAATATTACCTCATATATTTCCTTCCAAACAGGAGTTTCCTTGCAGCTATTTGGGTCATCGCTATGGCAGGATTCAATTACAATCTGGGACTTGCTTAGAGATAACTATGGGATCTTCCAGGGCCCATAGTGCTGCCAGACTATTTGAGTGACTATTAACAGCCATACCAAAAACGCCAAAAATCCACTTATCTTTCAGTTTAATGGGATTTTTTGTCATATAACACATTATTACTCTCTGTTGCAATGGTTTTCGTTAGAACTTCTTATTTTTCTTCTTCAGCGTTAGGTAATCCAACTTTGGACATATGTTTATTCCAAATCAATACAGTGTTTTCTATTTTGCGCTACTTGCTTCCAGTTGTGTCCTCCGATCTTCTTAATGTCATCAGCCCATCTCATTTGTGGTCTTCCTCTGCTTCTCTTTTCTAACCATAGTCTCCGTTGTTGTATTTCGTGGTTCCATCATTTATCTTTCAGTCAAGCATTGTGTCCTGCGAAGCTCCATTTTAATTTGGCAACATGTTCTCCTGCGTCTTTTACTTTGGTTTTGCTTCTAATCCATTTGTTGTCTATAACTCTCACCGCGAGCATTGATCTTTCTATCGCTCTTTGTGCCTTTACTATTTTATTCATATTAGACTTGGTGAGTGTCCACGTCTGTGAACCATACGTGAGTATAGGGAGGATACACTGATCGTAAATTCTGGTTTTCAAATATTGTTCTATTTTAGTGCTTTTCAAGATCCAACTTAGTTTTCCAAATCCTGCTCACGCTAACCTTATTCTTCTGGTAATTTTGGCAGTTTGATTTTCGTAGTTAACTTTCATTATCTGTCCCAGGTAGATGTATTCGCTTACTGTTTCTAAATTTATGTCGTTCAACGTTATTTCTCTAATGTTCGGTGTATTTGTCATTATTTTTGTTTTTTCCAAGTTCATCTTAAGACCTGCTTTTTCCGAAGCTTGAAATAGTTGCGTCATCATGGTCTGTAGTTCTTCGGAAGTTGTAGGATGAAGTTGTATCACAATGTCATCAGCGTATCTCAAATGACTCAGTTTTCTTCCATTAACATTTATTCCTTTACCTGCCCAGTTAATGTCTTTAAACACGTCTTTCAGTCCAAGTGTGAATAGCTTTGGTGAGATAACATCTCACTGGCGAACTCCTCTGTTGACTGGTATAGCTCTGTTGACTGTAAGAAGATGATCCGCTGCACTGTAACCCTTTCGGAATCCTGCATGCTCTACCGGTTGATAGCTATCGAGCTTCGACGTTAAACTGTTGGTTATTACTCTCTTAAACAGTTTGTACATTTGAGGCAGTGGGGAGATTTGCCTACAGTTCTTCAGATCTCGCTTGTCTCGTTTTTTGAAGAGAAGTATTGTCAAACTTTCATTCCAATCATCTAGGACTTCTCCTCTGGGAAGACATTCGTTGAAAAAAATTAATATTTCAGATAATTGATTTTATATCCTGCTCCTATGTTTGTATAATCTTTAAACACAAAATATTGTAAAAGCACTTGAACCGAATGTCTAATGCATGATTAAACACTATTTCAACAAACAACAATGCATTCCAGTGGCTGCAAGTTATCTCCTTGAACAAATACAAGTAGCTAGTTATCTCTTTTTAATATTTTCCTCCACTATTAGTTAAGTCAACACACTAGCATTAATTGTAGGATTAATTCAGTCGGTTTATTAATTATTTTTAACTCTACTGTCATTCCGAATTAATTATGCATTCAAAAATCGGTTAAATATTTATATTAAATAACCGGTGGGCGCCTACATACATATTTTTTCAGACGCAGTATGGAACAGGAGTACAATTATTAATTATGTTGAGTGTAACTGCATGCTATCGATAATATTATGAGGCTATAAGTAATTATTACGAAAAAGATAACTACTAAAACTATATTTATTAACTGATTGAACATATAGAGATTTTAGTGGAGCAAAACCAACCGATAGTTCTTTAGGTCGTATTCCAAAATGAAAAGAAATTTCAACATGCAATGTTTCCTTATTTTTTGCTCTTAACTATTTTCTTCCAGTCACTTTATTAAGTCTATATAAATCTTATGAGTTTTTTTTTTGAGTTTTTGTCGTACACCTACCATGTTTTTTATTTGATTATTTTCACAAAATCATCAGGTTTATTTTAAGTCTTGTATTCATATGCGATTAAACCACAATTTTTTTTATTTATTTATGCCTCCACCTTATAGGGTCATTGACGTTGTATAATTTAAAGTTTTACAATTTATTTAGTACATTTATGGAATATAAGTATGGTATCAAATTTTTCAGTTCCGTAAGTAAGTATGGTATGGTTCCTTATGATATAAGTATGGTATCAGTTCCGTCACTTAATATTACCTGTAAGGTATCTTGTAATTTATATTGAAGTCTCTCCATGCAATATAAAGGACACTCTAGTAAAATATGGCAAACACTGCAAGCACAATATCACATACTAGTCCAGTTACTGAGGGTTTTTACCTCCGAATTCTTTATAACTGAATCGATTCATTTGAAATTTTGTGTGTTGGTAAATAATTACTCAAGGAACAAAATTTTTACAGTGCCGATGTGCGCTTCCACCCTGGGGGTGTTTGCCACCCCTTTTCGAGGGTGGAAATTTTTTCACTAAAATTAACCACGCTATTCGATATAAGGACAAATTTCAAACAAAGAATGTAGTAAACATTTTTTTTTCGCTGTATCAATACTTTTTGAGTTATTCGCTGTTGAAAAGTGTCATTTTTCGTAAAAAAAACATTTTTTTCAAAGGTTTTTTAAGAGTAGCTCTGAAACTAAGAGTTTAATCAAAAAAAGTGTAACGACTTAAATTAAAGCTCATAAAAAACAAAAAGATTGGCGTTTTAATGAATATTTTTAGTTCAATATTAACTGAGTTATGGCTGTTCAAAGAAGGTTTGTTTTTGTTTTTGTCTTTCAATACGAATATTTAACTTTAAATAACGGAAAACGGGTACATTTTTCGACAAAAACTCATATAATATTTTTAAAAAAACTTGAAAAGACCTTTAAAATGAGTGGTGGTAAAAGTCCTTTTCAGCAACTGACGTGAGATACGATCAAAAAAACGATGGGTTTTGGGATGAGTTATGAGGGTTGAAATGTTGAAATTATAATAAAAAGTTATTTTGTATGCAAAAAATTAATTTTCGTTAGATAAAATGCACTCAAGAAATGTTTCAAACCGATAAAAATATTTTTTAATTCATTTTTAAATCATTTTTGTCATAAGAGTGGTTGTAAGGGTTGGAAATTTCCAATAAATAAAATATTATTGTATAGCTAGGGTATTAGTTTTTATTTGTATTTAAATACATAATTGAAATGTCTCAAGCTATTACGACTTTTTTTTCATATTATTTTTATAAAAAGTATTAGCTTTTAAGGGTTTTTAAAGGGTTTTAAGGGTTGAAAATTGTGAATAATTAATTTTCATATTAGAGAACATATTACAATATTTACCTTATGCGAATAAACAAGATTTAAGTGCATAAAATTATTAAATCCGTGTTTTTCCCAGTTTCTTCAATAAGGGGTAGTTTTCACAACTTAAAAACAAAAAGCGTACCTAGAGCGTATATAACTTTTGAAGTGGAGGGTAAGATAAGCTTAATTTGAAATTTTCAAAGAAATCGATGCAGTTATAAAAAATTCGGAGGTATTACCATATTTTAAGCCTCAGTAACTGGAGTATACTTAGCACTGTTAAACCACAATTGATTGTTATAGAAATTACATTTTACATTTGTTTTTGACGTTTCACTTTCCAATCCGGAAATCGTTTTTAAAAAGGATTATTATAAAACAAGGAGTTCTTTTAACCTGTAGTTGTTTACTACTTGGCGCTTTGTTTAACCCAATTTGACAGGTGACTGACTTGGCCTCAATACTGTAGGTAAACAGCCATATTTTGAGGTAATATTCTGAATGTGATTATACTATAGTTATTATTATATTTATACACTTCGTTGCGTTACGATGGTGTTTCAATCACAAAACATATTAATAGTGACTTTTCAACCGTTCCTGACCCTCGCTGTGTGTTTTGCTAAGTTTACTATTTTTTCTCATTATATACTCGTGGTAGTGCAGTTATTTGTTGCTACTTTTTTTTTTGAAAAATAAAACATGCAGAGTGTAAAAACGACTCAATAATATAATGTCATTTGTATTCACATCAACAATCTATTCACATTTATATCATGTTATACTATCAGTTATTTACCACATATCAATTACAGAATAACAACCATATCACTTTTATCATTTTTTATACCACATCTGCCCCGAGACATGTCAAATATCTAAAAAAATTGGGTCACAGCTGTAAGCTATTTCTAAGACACATTTTATTCAGCTGTACCCTCTCATTAAAATTTTTATCTAGCAATTTGAAATTTATTGTTTTTTTTTTTATAAGACTAGATATACACTAGGAAGTAACATTGGGGAGCAAAAATAGATTATTTTTCATAATATGATCTTGTGCTAGAATGAGAATGGGGGATTGATATATCACAGTCAAAACTTTTTTAATGATATTTTTAAAAAATCCTTTTTGTTTTGAATTGAAAATAGTTTTCATTCTTTTTTTATTTGATGAAAAGGTTGCCAATGTTAGTCCATAATACTAGTACATGGAAACGAGTAAATACTCACAATCTTGCGTAATTTAATAAAATTGGTTAATTTTGGGCTACCGGTTTCAAGGCTTACAATATTTGCTCTATCATCAGGCCCCAGTATGTTATTCTTTTATGTATTAAATACTACAAGATATCAGATACAGGAAAGCTCTATAAACTAAGGTACTCCTAAGAATCACCTTCCCATTAAGTAATACATTCACTGGCACTTCTAAATATAAAACCTTAGTATATGTATATTGTCACAGAATAATAAACAATCAGAATGCCACTCTGCTTGAAAAAATAAGTACGCGCGTCTCGTTCGCGCAGACGGAATCAGCCCTGTTTTAGTCGGAACCAGTGCTGTTAGGTAACATTTTATCTTGTGTGCATAGAAAAATTAACCAGGCTTAATTTATTTACGGCAACTATAGACATAATATGCACTATTTTATTCGTACTTTTCGTTGACGAATAGATTAAATTATTTCAAATGTACTAAATTATTAATCTCTAAATATTTAAATTACAGTTTCCGTTGAAAATATGGCGATCGCGTGCTGACAAACTTCAAAGGCGGCATCTGAAAGTGGGCATTCTGATTGTTAATTATTATGTGATATTGTTATGTGTATTTAGCAAGTGTCTTCAGCTGTTGTAGCAGGGTGTAAAAATTAATTAAAATAAAAGTTTCTGGACGGCACAAACATTAAAACACAAACATAATACCTATATTAAAATTGCAACACCCTTTCTGTTGACAACTTCAGGCTACTAACATCTACTTTTTTTTCGCTTAAATTTGAAAATATGATTAAATTGTAATAAAAATAGTAAAAGCAGTTTTATTTTCCCATACCAATAGTTGTATCATCATCATCCAGCCTCAAGAGTCCACTGCTGAACATAGGCCTCTTCCTCATGTTTCCAACCCCGTCTATCTTGCGCCGCTCTTATCCAGTTTTTATTGAGTTTTCTTAAACCGTCAGTCCATCTTGTAGGTGGTCGACCGACGCTTCTCTTGTCTTCCCTTAGCCTCCATTCCAATAACCTCTTTGTCTATCGCCCATCTGTCATTCTGGCTATGTGTCCTGCCCATCTCCATTTTAGTCTGGCTATCTTCTCGATGATGTCAGTCACTCCGGTTCTTCTCCTGATGTCTTCGTTGGTTATTCTGTCTCGCAGAGTTATTCCTAACATGGACCGCTCCATTCTTCTTTGCGTGACTCTCAGTTTGGTAGCCGCTGCTTTTGTTAAGGTAAGTGTTTCTGCTCCGTACGTCAAGACTGGGAGGACGCACTGATCAAATACCTTTCTCTTTAGGCATGTGGGCAGCTCAATTTTAAAAGTTTCTCTCAGTTTTCCAAATGCTGCCCACCCAAGGCCGATTCTTCTCTTCAGTTCATAAGTCTGGTTATCCCTGCCAATCATAATTTCATGTCCCAGGTATTTATATCTATCTACGAGTTCTATTTCTTTCCCACCAATACTGATGTTCTGGTTGGGTACCAAATTGGTCATGATTTTTGTTTTCGAGATATTTATATTTAAACGTACATTTTCTGTAGCCACAACGAGTTCCTGTACCATCTCTCTTGCCATACCTAGATCTTCAGCTATTATAAGTATATCATCGGCGAAACGTACTAAGTAAGTTGTTTAGATATTCTCCATCAATTTTCTCCAATAGTTGTATATACTGATCTATACCATATACCATCAGATATCAACTTTTATTAATTATATATGAAGTGTTTTAAAAAATGAGATTTTTGCTAGAGAGTAAAGTATTTTTATTTTTGACACTGAAAATTGATATAAACGAAATATGTTTAGAATTAACAATAATTTTAAAATGTTCAACATTGTTTATTTACAATAAGAAAAACTATTTTTCAACATGTTTTCTGCAATTAAGTTAAAAATTTAAGTTTGTGCATTAATTCAATTCAATAATAATTATAAATTTAATGAGATAATTTTAAACAAACTTAAATTTTGAAATCTACTGAGAATGTTAACATTTAATTGATCTAATCTATACTAAATCCATTAAATTTTCTATATGATATTTTTATCGTAGGTATATGAAAAAAGTAAGCTCTATTATCCCTAAAAGAAGTATATTTTATAAAAAAATTTATAATATTTTACAGTCGTTGAGTTACGCCAAATGCAAGCAGCTTACAGTTGTTCTAAGCATTGCGGAGAGCTGAGATATCATTTCACTTAATATTTCCTTAAATAATGAATAAAATTCAATATTATTCAATATTAACATATCAAATTCAAAGGAGTGATTCTAAATTAATTTCATTATTTACTGAAAATCGAGCTGTTTTCTGATTTTATATTTTAAATTATTATACAATTTCAAAAATATAAACATTAAACCTTTGATTTATTGTTTCACGTAGTTTTGCTGTTTGTTTTGCAATGCACGTTTAACACAATCGTTTTTATGGCGAAATGTCGAAATTTGCTAAATATTGAAAACGGTACATAAAACTGCATCCAAATACAACTTTTAGATAATTTCTGCAATTTTGTTAAGACCAAACATGAATTAATTGTAACTGCCTTTCCGGTTGAACTGAATAATTACTTGAATCATAATTGGCTCAGTAAGCGCGCAATTTTGGCGGCGAAAAATGTTGATGTTAACGAAATTAACTTCCAGGTTCAATAGTTATTACTATGTGATCTGGTATATTTTAAAACAACCGACAGAATTGTTAATGAACACGAAGCCCTAAATTACTAAAATAATTTTGAAATTCTCTGGATATACCGGGATGCCATCACGGATTTCATGTTATTTACTTAACTCTCTTAAATAAATTGAACATAATATTAGTCGTATAATAACCAAGCCACAGCAAAGCATGACCGTTTGTATTGGTCATTGGTTACTAGAGTTAAAATTTCGATAAAAGTGTAAAATATTTTTGATTGCATCAGTCTTTTTTCACAACCTAAAATTGGTTTGATTGGGACTATTTAAATTTTCGTGTTAATAGGAAAGAAAAGAATTCCGTTAAATGGCCGCTATGTCTACTGATTTGATACCGTTAGATTTTTACTACGATGTCTAGGCGGTAAAATTTACTCCACTAAACCAGTAACAGTTAATTAGTAGAGGGAGTAGCACAAAGTGCAGAAGAATTTTATCTTAATTTTAATATCAGAATTGGGTTAAAACCAATGTTTTAATAGAAGTTTATTTAATAACAACCATGAATGTTCTTCACTTACTTTTTTTCGAATTTCCAAAAGATATTATCTAAGATATTTTCATTCATTAATAATCTTTGCTTTATTTTGGTCTCAATTCAGGAGAAGACAATTCAGGAGAAGACACGCGCACATATTTTAGTTTTACACAAAGTACAACAAGAGTTTTAGCCATTTCTCACCTTCGACAAGTTGACTGGGTCTGGTAACTAAAGGCGTTCGATTCGAGTTTCGAGCGCTACATGTTTAGGTATAAGTTTCTTGATATCGTCATATTTACACGATGCAGGTCTCTACTTAAATTAACTAGAGTATATACTATTCATAAAAATAACCTGGTTCGTACCCGCATGGACATTATGTCCTGCCTAATCGTTTTCCCCAGGTCTTTTTTGGTTTTCCTCTCCTACTACTTCCATGAACCCGCAGATCGTCAATTCTTCGTAATGGGTTATTAACTTCTCTACGTTGAACATGATCAAACCATCTTAACCTATGCTCTCTTATCTTGGCAACAATTGGAGCCACCCTTAGACTTTTCCTAATATACTCATTCCTAATTTTATCCTTTTTTGTCAATCCACTCATCCATCTAAGCATTCTCATTTCCGCCACACCCATTTGTTGTTCCTCTTTATTTTTAACTTCCCAATATTCAATTCCGTACATCATAGCTAGTCTTATGGCAGTTTTATAGAATTTTTCCTTCAGCTTCATTGGAATTTTTCTGTCACAGGGACCCACTCGCTTCCCTCCAAAGTACTGCTCATGTTATATTAGTCGAAACGAAATAATATATTAGGAAAAGAATAATATGTTAGGACCTAGAGTCAAAGACTAAATAATATAATACCACTACTTGGTAAACCTTACTCTTTTGTATGAAAATTTTCAAATGGCAAGGAAACATTTAATTAGTATATTCTGTATATAGTAATTCTCGAGAGTAATTATCGTAAGAATGTCGAAATAAATTTTATAAAATAATTATGGTCTGATAATTTTTATATTTATAAATTTTTTTGTTTCAGACCCACACGCTTTTCGTGGATGCCTTCTTACAAAACAACCGCTTGGACCACGTTAGTCAAGTAATGGGGTATCATAAAACCTACTTGGACCACTTTCTAAAGACTCAAAATTTCATCCTAAGGGGTGATGGACCACTTCCTTATGATTATAGGCACTATATAGCAATTATGGTAAGCCACTCTTTCTTGTACGTATATTATTAGTACATTATTACGAACCAGTTGTTTTTAAAATAAAGTTTGTTTCTTTTTATAATTCATTTTTTATCTTATTGCTATGAAAAAATGCAAAGACTGTAATTGAATGGAAAAGGGACAGTAATTATATTGGCAGAATATGAGTCGGAACGTCATTTAACGATGCTCTATTTTAAATAAGACAAGTGAAAGCCAAGGCACTAGGATATAGTAGATATACAGAGCTCAAATTGAATATACAACAGATAAATCTTAACATTCTAGGCGTATTGTAATTTTTTAATCCTACTTATTTACCAGAGCTCGGATTTATAGACAACCAAACATTAAAGAAAAAGGTGCCGATATAGGCAAAGATTTTTATTAAAAAGCCAGAAATCGTAAGTTAGACAATATAGCTGAATATTAAATAAACAAAACAACAATTAGTCGGTCAGATAGCCAAGCGGACTGGGCGGCCGGTTTCTCATTCGCTTTGTCGTCTCATGTTTTCAGGGTGGCTCGTGTTGATTTTAAGCTATTTGTAAAGATGACCGTAAATTTTGTTGTTGATAATCCTTCTAAAAAAAATTTTATAGTTTCAACAAATATGCTAAAACCTGGACATTCCTTTCCATCCTTCAGATAGAGAAAATACTCGGAAACATTGAGAAAGAAAAGATGCAATCGATGCCAGAATCATCGATCTTAGAACATACATGGATCTACTTAAACAGCATACGATTTTATCAAATTTAAACATCAACTGCCCAGTTCGCAGTTATATCCAGCAGGGGTATAAAACAAAGTATTACTATCAATTATTAGTAGTAATTAATTTTTGATAAAAATTTTTATTTCGTTCATTTATTTTTTAAATAAAATACTCTGCTCATGACGTATATGCATATTTTTATATAAAAATTAAAGCTACTTTTACCTTAATATGATAATATAAGGTTGCCTAAGAAAAAACGGTCGCAAATTAGGGTTGCCAGCGATTAAAAACGCAAGTTATCAAGGATAAAGTATTTTGACTTTTTTATTGGAAATTTTCCTAATTTTAAATGTAGTAGAAAAATGTGAGTTTAACTACGTTATGGTCTTGTACTATTAGTTCCCTTTTTTTTTTAATAAAATCACCTGCAATTTTCTCTACCCTTCTTTAATTTATAACAGCTTTCTGTGCATATACAAACTCAATTCTAAAATAGCCCTACATGCGGGGCTTCTGAATATGACCCTTGCTGCTTTTATGCCCATAATTGGATTTAAGATTAAAACCTAAATTCAAACAAAGGCAATTACGTTGTCACTCGGTAAGAGACACCCTAAACGCCCAAGGGGATGTCTCCGCTTAAGGAGGGTAAAATGGAATCTAATTTTTTCGAAACATTTGAACATTGTGTGGTCCCTTGTTAAAATCTTTTTCTTAAAATGTCACGTCCATTCATCAGCGTCTTAGAAGTGTTTGTATTTATTTTGGTTTCTTTGCGGCGAATGTCAATTATTATTTTCTGGCGTGAATTGTCCCAACTTCGGGCGCTATTTTTATTTTTTAATTAATTGTTTCTGGCGAATATGGTGCAAAATATAGCTGTAAGAAAGTAAATATTGTATTTATATGGGGTTAAATTAATTAAAACAAAGTTTCAGTTTTATATCTCTTTAAAAGAAAAACAGTTTCAGATCCTCTATAAGAAAGTAGTTTATGAGTAAAGTACTCCACAATAAGTAAATATATTAATTAAAATGGCTATGAAATTATAGGCTAAGCATTTATTTTTCTTGTTGGGCTTATTTATTAATAGCTGCCATATTAGCATTGCTAGGACTCATGAGTTTTATAATTCAAAGTTTTTAGTACAGCTTGGCGTTTAGTGGCCTTGGAAGAAGAATGTTTACCAACAATAATCCATAACGCGATTTAACCAAACGTTCTAATGTTCTAAAAGAACCCTATGACAAACTGTGTCAACACTGAATATTAGTTAAACATCCCCAAATCTCATCTTCAAATCTCTTATGATTATCCTTATCACAACCAAACTGGACAATGACTAAATGTTGTAGTTGTTGTTTGGACGAGTGTTAAGCTTAATGTATGGTTTTCGGATGAAAGTCACATTCACCATTCACCTTAAAGATTATATCAATTGACGAACAACTTGGTTCCTTGAATTAAAACTTTCAGATGTGCTTGTAGAAAAACTACTTCGCAGTGAACAGTATGTCATTTGGTGTGCTATCTATGAATATAAAAACAAGTTAATCTTAATCAAGGGCTTTATAACGAGAAAAATATTACACCTTTTGTGAGATTTGTGAGCACGAAAATTGTGCCATGGGACTTGAATAGGGCTACCTAACGAACTATACAGCCGTACTGCTCCTTTGCTTTACTTCACGAACATTTTGAAAGGGGAATAATTTTTCGTGGAACAGACTTCGAGTGCGCTTTTCACCCACCTGATCTCTAATCTGTCACTACCTGATGTGTTTATTTGAGGCAGGTTGATTTAAGTTAGAGTATCCGCCAGCAAATATTCACTGCTATCGGGCACAGTCGCCGGTACGATGAGGAACCTCTCTGTGTTAAACAGGTCACAGGTCCAACTCGAAAAGATCGTCAAATGGTGCAACAAATGGAGAGTCACTCTCAACCTAACCAACACACAAGGCATCATCTTCAGGTACCCGGGAACTTGTCGGTTTGAGGACTAGGGCAACCTGATAGAGCTCTATCGAGCTAGACTCCCCTTCCAAAGTCCGGTCACCGACTTAGTTGTTCAATTTCAGTAACCTCAATTTGGATACGGAACTAAATCTCACCCTAAACAGAGTGAGAAGAAGGGCTAGACTCCTATGAGCCCTGTCAGACAAATTTTGGGGTACACAGAGTAAGACTCTCGTGCACACCCACAAAACCTACATTAGGTTTTGAATATTGAATATAGGGCTGTTCTTTACTCCTCACTGAACAATCGTCAAATAAACTCCATCATGACCACATAACGCAAGATCTTGAAAAAGATCACGAGGAAGCGTACTGACTATCCGTCGGCATTAATCCATCAACTTGCAAATATACCTACCATAGAGAGTAGAATCCGAACTCTCGACAAAAGATACGTCTTACGAACCATCTTAAACTTCAACATCGGAACAAAGGAGGTCCTTAAAACACCGCCTAGGACACATACTCACCAGGCACCCCGCAAAGAAAATTACCTTCTTCTTGGCCAAACTTCTCAACGAGCATCTTGATGAGTATTTTAACACCCTAGAAGTGACTCCATTAGGATATAGCAGGTTCTAACAATCTGCAATCCAAAAATGTTCAATCGAAAGAGCCGTTCCCAAATGTATAGCTGATATTACGTGAAGCTTTGCCACAGTGCATCATGGCTGACTTCCTCACCACAACCACAATCACACTGACTGACTACTGCTTCTTAGCAAACCACTCGTCTTCCAATCTCTCCTTGATCAGCACAAACTGCTTTCGCAGATTGACGTCTGCTCTTGCCAACTCTCTCCCTTGCAAGGGAGCCCACACCTTGAAGACAACGTTACACTCAGCAAATGTTGGAGAACTATAACAAACGATAAAACCGTAAGGTCAGTAATAGCATTAAACACTTTTTAAATATGTTGAATTTGCAAAATGACTATGAAGCTTGTTTGTACAGTAATTGATGCTTATTTTAAACAGTTGAAAGAAATGATCAGTAAATGTAAATAATTGAAAACTTATTAGAAATTCCCTGTAAATCAGAAACACAACAACGATCAGATTACGTTCGGTAAGGTGGCTTTAAAATAAACAATTTTTTTCTTTGTGAATATGAATTTGGTGAAGTTTTTTAATTATAAATTGGCTACGATAGCATTATTATTTGATGAATAAAAAACAAACGAGTTTAAATAAAGGGAAACCACTATAAATATATTAAGAAACGAAAAACAGGACAAGAATATCAAATGATTTTTTATAGAGAACTAATGGAAGGAGAAACCAAATTTCATTAGTAGTTTTCAGCTTTAGAATGTCAATATTGCAGTGTAAAATGCGTTGTCGTTTCGAGTAATGTAAATCCATGTAAATCATCATCTTTGGCTCGACAATCCTCCTTGGATCCTGGTCTGTTCTAAGATTGGTCGCCATTCTGTTCGGTTTCAGGCAACGTGTTGTCATCTTCTGATCTCTAGTATCCTTAAAGGTCTGTTTTTACTGGAGCGTCTGTTGCGATCATCACTGAGTGATCGTCGCTGAGAGATGATCGCGGTGTACCGCTTGTGTGGTCTGTTACGGCGCCGCTTTGACTGCCGGTAGCGTCGCTCGTTATAGACAGTAGAATCCTGCCAATTACTTTATCTTCCTTAGCAAAATGTAATGCGTATGTGTTCCTTATTGTAAACCCTTGCCTTTTAGCGTAACCACCGGTCCTATTCAAAGAGATAAGATTGTTTGCCGGTAGGACCTGAGTTTGATCCATGTCGTAGTTAGAAAGTCCATTACGTGCCAAATACCCTTTCTTCACCATATCAAGATACAATGATGACTTCACCTACTGTTTTAGGATTGAAGCATACTGGGGTGTGAAAAATACGAAAAACTTGGGAATGTATCCCAAATGCATTTTCCAAAAATCGCCTGACACGACATATTCTGTAATTAAACACAGCTTTTATATGGTTACCAGTAGCATCTTCTCTTTGGTGCGGTTTCGTCATGTTCGGATATAATCTGAATGCATCGTCCCTAACAAAAACATGCGACAAAATAACGCTGTCTCCCTCTTTACCATATGAGCCAACATCGATGTGCATAAATCTGTAGTTTGGTAGTTTGCATCGACGATAGCTGGGAGAATAGTAGAGAACAACAAGAAACGGGGGCTCTTGGTTCTAACATGTTTTCCATCAATAGATCCTACGAAGTTTGGAAAGTTCCATTTCGCATAATATTCCGTAGCCTTTTGTAACAAATCATCTTTTGAAGGGTGTGGTAGAAACAATGGTACAAGCTTTTGTTTTAGTAATTGAAGAGTTTCTTACACTATTACAGATATTTCACTCACATATACTAAATTGGTATTGCAATGAATGGAAAGGCTCTCCCGTTGCCAAATATTCACTAGACAACGGACAACTCATTAATCAAATCATCGCTTCAGTAAAAACACTCCGCTTGTGATCATTGTTCAGCGATGATCGCCATAGACGCTCCAACTCAATATAAAGAATAATAAATAATATAAATCCACCTTATATCATGATCGCTATTTTTCTTATAACTGCCATATTGTATTTCTTTTTTGATAACCAGTTTGTTTTCACTATGCCAAGATCTGAAATTGACCTTGTAAGTGCATTGAATAGCTGTGTATGTTGTTTACATAATATATATCCGATGTAAAGCTACAATCAGAATCTAATCTATAATGTAGCTATAAAAATAACATCCCATTACAAAATTGTGATATAATTCAACATATACACACGTGGTTGACTCATATTTTCGAAAAACACACGAGTTCATGTAACAAACATAACAGCAATTAATTTAATTTGTTTGGTTAATTATATGCTAAAAGATATAAAATATCTGTTCTTACATTCCATTGTATTATTGTAACAAAATAATGTTTCGTAACTTTTGGTGTTAAACAGACGGAAGCAGATTCGTCTATTATAACGTCCGATGGGGAAAAGAAATTTTGACATCATCTTATACTTGTCCAATAATAAAACTCATTTTCCTTAATTTTCATTTATTCTCTTGATTTAATATAAGGAATCTGTTTTACGCTTGGGACGGTTCTTTTTAAATGGAAGTTCCTCATTAACTTACCTGGGATAACATGTTCTAATTATAACATAGAAGACAAAAGTTCTCTAATACCGGCATGTCAAAATTGTGGCATGCATTTTATAACTGACATTTAGCAGTAGGTGTTTGTCTTTGTTAATATAGTAATAAAAAATTATTTGAGGTTTTTCTTTTTATAAAATTCAATAACAATTTTCCAAAAAGAAAAAAAAAAGTAAAACGAAAAATACATTTTCTCTGAAAGCCACAACTCAAAAGAACTCCATGTTTGAATTAAAATTAAGTAATTAAATATTTCGAAAAGCCAAGGAATTAACATTAAACTATGAAAATCAACAAAGCTCTTTGGTGAAACTGAATTTTTATTGTTGAAGTTATTTAATATTTTCCACACATTCGGTACAAATATTGTGTCAAGTGCTTCAGACACATGAATTTTTTACATTGAGTGGCGCCAAACCGAAAGTTATAAGTGCCCAAAATAAAAGTTTTCAGTAGAGACAAAAACACTATTTTAGTTGAAAAATAATGAACGAAATAATTCTTAATATTTTTATTATTACACTTTAGTTCAATTAACGCTATTGACATACAAATTTGAAGTTTAGTGAAATAAACTAGTTTATACTTTTATTTATTTAAAATTTATTTATTAAAAAAAAACTAAGAGAGAAGTGCCATTGTAAGTGTGTATTTACGTGCACTTAAACGTCGAAAGAAAAAGATCAAATTAACAATTATAATGAAAATAAAACTAACATTTATTTATTTACTCAAGTAACTTTAATTGAAATTTTCAAAAGAACATAATTTTGTAAGCTTTTCGTAAAAAGTTTTTTTGCTTCTTCTGCTAAATATGCTAGAATGTCTTGGATATCTTTCTTTTTTTTTCGGTTCACAATTGCACAGAGGTTTTCTTCATTTCGATTTCCAACTCCTCCAAACTCGCCTTGGTTTTTTTTATACTTCACTAAAGTTTTCAGATGTTACTCGAATTATAGTAGCCGAAGATATCTGCAACTTTGTAGTGTTTATCATATTTTTAGCTAGATTCATTCAGTTAAAAAATGTTGTAGTATTCACTACTAAGAACGTCTTTTTGTTTCCAGCATTAGTGATAATTTCCATAAGGTCTTTTGGTGTAAGCGGCTTCCTATACTTTTTGCTTTCTCGATAATTGCAAAATCACTATCACACGCGATGGTATGTCCTTTTACAGGTAATTTATGAGTAATTTCTGAAAAGAAACCTTTTGCAATCAAACAAGATACATAACAAGTATAGCCTGGTTCTTATTTTGGCCACCACAATTATTTGACCATAGAATTAGCTTTTGCTTATTTGTAGTGAATCCTATTTCGCTACTGGTAAAAAACCTGTATAGATAAAAGCTGTCCTGTTAGACCTCCTTTGCCCGACAGTTTCATTCCAGACGAACATGATGACTCTTCCTTCGTCTTCGCCGACAGGCAATCTGACAGCTGTAGTACATTTGGGTATGAGTTAATGTTGGAAGATACATTTATTGCTGGAGAACAAATTGAACTATTCAAATATCTGAATTGTCTCCTCTGGATTCTATGCCATCTTTACTTGTTGTCTTGACATGTCAGCTTTCCTGTGGTGAATTTCCAGTCTTTACCTAGCATCAGTTATTACTGCTTCTGTTAGAGTTGGGTCTATTTTGACTTTAAACGAGTGACGTGGGCATGTGTCAACTCGTAGGGGCTTAAATGAAAGATTAAACTCAGTAAAAAATATATCGTTAGACCACTGTCTAGATACAGGTGACTCGATTGCAGTACTTTTTAAAAAAGCCATTTTGCGTAGATTGTTTGTAACAATTGACAAGGCACATACAACGTTATGACTTTCTCTTTCACAGTATTCAAAGCGGAGGCATGTCAGAGTTTGAGCTTCAAGAGTGTAAGTCAAGGTCGGCACATACATTTTAGTCATATAAAACACATTTCATAGCTTAAGTGGCACTTACACCTTTATGGTTTGGCACCCCTCATTTATGGCAGGTGAATCTGGTTTTCCTTCTTTGTTGGATGAACAGTAAAGACATCTACCAAATGTAGAATTCGTCGGAGCTCGCTCATTGTTGGAAACTCATAAATCTCATTTATCCTCAATTATATTGTTCTTGAATGTCCCGATGATGTTCGACAGATTTTGGCGTGGCTTTAAAGGAGTGGATACCCAAGACTTTTGATCTTGGGATTTTATAAGAGTTGATACCAGCTAAATTTGTGTAATGAATGTACAATCGTAAGCAGCACATAATTTGTGTACGGTGTCAACTTTTTCTTTTTTTTTTTTATAGTCTATAATAATTTCTGGTTTACCTGAATCATCAGAATGCATTAAGGAAAGCAAAAAAACATTCTTGTTTTTTGATTCTCCTTAAATCCGAACATAATAGACTTTTCAGGTTTTTCAGTTTCATTTCTTTTGGAATCTGTGTTTAGTTTTTTCTTAGTGTTTGTATAACGTTTCTTTTTGATCCCCTATTGGTTCGAATAGTCATGGCACCAGATAAATATTGGACGTATCTTGTTAATCTGGACCAATTAGTTGCTGACCTTCATATATTTCTAATTTAACTGTGTTGAATCAGTTAGGACATATATATGTGACAGTTAAACCGTATCTGTTGACGTACATGGAATGTAAACTCGAAATCCGCGGCGCCTTCTGAAATCCCATAAAATTTAGTCTATGGTTGCAAATTGAGAAATATTTAGGAAGATTTCCATTAAATTCATCAAAAATTTCTCTCACTGCAGCTATTTTGTCTTATTTTTTTCGTTCTAGTTGTGTACTTTTGTTATCTAAGCATATGTTTTGGAGTAAAAATTTAAATCTTTCCAGACATTGTCAGTCTAAAAATTTCTACTCCCTTACCATAATTTCTAAAAAGATCAGTTATATCTTGGTGATTACTTTCTAGTACACCAGCGATATATAGCAATCCAAGTACTGTCCCGTTAGTTCATCAATATTCGTTGGTGAAGAACTTCATAGCAGCCTTTGGGGAGGACATTTCGAAGTTAAAAGAGCACTTGTCTTCTGAGTTCGAGACAGATTTTACGGGATCAGTTGCCGCCGAGATGTAGAGGATTTGTTTAAGAAATGCGATTTATGTAACAGTAGAAAAAGCCCTAGAACAAGAAGTCGTGGTAAAATGGCACAATCTCTTTCCGAAGAGCCTTTTGAACGACTTGGTCCACCTGGCAGTGGATATTCGGTCCACCTCGGTCCAGTTCCGATGACAGAGAAAAGAAACAAGTACTTAAAGATCGCAATGGATTATTTTTCGAAATAGCGGTCTGAAATTGCATCCCTTCCTAATCAAAAAGTGACTATAGTAGCACAATCATTAAAAGAACGAATATCGCTATCTCAAAATCATTCTTATGAAATCTTAAAATCAAATAAAATCATTTGGAAATGTTTTAAGACGGACTAATAGAAAAATTTATTACGAAATGTTTAATTTAGCATAAATATGTCACTATCTCCACCGTGTTTAACCTTTTTGTGCTGTCATTCTATTTTTTGTACGTTTACGTTTTAACAATGTCGCTGTGAAAGGCACCTTATCATGAAAAGTGTTTCTGTATAATTCCTCGTTAATAAATCCACAGTTAGTTAAATTGGTAATGATCCTGCATGACGAATATGTTCAATTTAATGTTTAAACATCTTTAAAAACATACATGTATTGAATATTGTAACAGTTACGTTATTGATTTATCGTGACTGAACGGATTAAATTAAATTAATTGCTTGTGCTGTGACGGTCAGCTATTCCTCCTTTTCTTCCAGTTTTCTGATAGAACGTACTTTCTGTGTGTGACACAAAAATTCTATACGTACAGCTGCAACTGAACCATTGGATAGGTAGAAAATGGTATCTGAATTCTAATTCTGTTTTGCTTCTAATTTCATTTTATATCATTTATCTTCGCTAGAAGTCATATCATCGCATGCTTCCAAAAAAAATGATATGGTTTCATGTTCTTAAACAATAGGTTTATGACTTCTATTCTTTCAGTTAATAATTATGCTGTTGATTGTTTTATACTAAACTTTATTAAATTTTTTTATCAGAGCTCGATATCTTTTGCAGGCAATAATTTAAGTTGATATTTCCTCGCATTTTTCTTTCGCGAAAGGTCAATAGCGACGAAATAAAAATTGTATCGAGTTTAAATGTTACAAAAATAAGATGTTGAAATCTGTATTTTTGTAAAAATATAATATGAGATAATATTTAGATAACAGCGGAATAAATTTACAGCTGTGCTATTTTGTGTAAATATTTTTAGTAATAGGAGCTTTGATTGTTTAAAAAACAAATATTTGATTTTTATTACTAATGTTGTCAAAGGCTTTTTAAAAATTTGTAAATATTATTTTACAAATTCTAAATAGATTACTTCATGGGGAGCGAGATTGTTGAATTTTGTATAGGTGTATTCTAATATACATCTCCTACAGACTAAAAAAAAATAGAAAATAAATAGATAATTATTATTGTAATGATGTGAGGGACAAGATCTATGCGAAATTTTAAAAACCGACCTACTGGTAATCCGATATTGATACCTATTGTAACACAGACCCCCAGAGAGACATTTACAGAGTTGTACTAATCTGACAATAATATAATCACCAGCTGACAATAACAACAAAATAGTCAGAAATCAAATAGATTATATTATCGTCAACAGAAGATATAGAAATTCTATAATATCATCTAAAACTTATCCAGGAGCGGACATATCCTCCGACCACAACCCGGTTGTTTTGTCGATGAGAGTGAAACTAAAGAAGATCAACAGCCCTAGCACCAAGAAAATCATAGATACAAGACGTCTCAAACAAGACAACACATATGTGGAAACCAAATTTAAAATAAACGAGAGCTTAAGGAAAGTCAAAGAAGATAATGCAGAAACTCTAACTATTGACCAAAAATGGGGAAAAATTCAACATGCCCTTGTGTCAGTTGGAAAAGAAACCCTCAAACCACTTAAAGAAAAAACAAAACCTTGGATGACAGTAGAAATTCTTGAACTTATGGAAGAACGAAGAAAACATAAAGCAAAAGACCTGAATAAATACAAAGAAATTCAGAGAAACATCAGAAAGAAAATTCGAGAGGCAAAAGAGAGGTGGCTCTCCGATAGATGCAAGGAAATAGAAGATCTGGATATAAAGTACGATAGCTTTAATTTACACAAAAAAATCAAAAAAATGACAGGTTCTAGAAAGCGCACAAAAACGAATATCCTTAAAAATGATAAAGGGGATATTATTACTGATATGAAGGAGAGATTATGTCACTGGACCAATTACATTCAACAACTATTTAATGATGAAAGAGAAGAACTGTCATTAGAAATCACCGAGGATACTGGACCACCAATATTAAGAGAAGAAGTCATCTATGCCATCAAAAACACAAAAGAGGGTAAAGCTACTGGACCAGATGAGGTGCCCATCGAATTATTAAAACTCATCGATGAAGATGTTTGTAGATGAAGATTGATGTAATGGTTGAACTCTTTAATCTAATATATCAGACTGCCACAATCCCCAGACAAAAAACCAAGTTCAACAACTTGCTCAGACCACAGAACAATAGCTTTAATGAGTCACACACTTAAAACATTTTTGAAAATAATTCACAGCAGAATTGTTAAAACTCTTGAATATGAGATTAGTGACACACAATTTGGCTTTAGAAATGGTATGAGTACAAGAGATGCTTTGTTCGGCTTGAATGTGCTGGCTCAGAGATGCATGGACATGAATCAGGATATGTACTTATGTTTTGTAGACTTTGAAAAGGCATTTGATAAAGTTCAACATAAAAAGCTTGTAGATATATTAAAAAGCAAAAATATTGACAGTCGTGATCTGAAAATTATATCTAATTTATATTGGAATCAAACTGCCAAGGTAAGAGTTGACAGCCAGTACACCGAAAATATCAAAATACAGAGAGGAGTCCGCCAGGGTTGCGTGCTGTCCCCACTACTTTTCAATGTCTACAGTGAAGCGGTATTTCAAGAAGCGCTCTCAGACTCAATAGAAGGTATATCTATCAATGGAGAAGTTTTGAATAACTTACGTTTTGCAGACGATACAGTAATAATTACGGATAACAACAATGATTTACAGAACCTAATGCAACGCCTTAATGAACGCTGTCATGACTACGGACTGAAGATAAATTTAAAGAAAACTAAATGCATGATCATGACTAAATCTGCACATGCAAATATCCAATTGACTATTGAAGATACTGCAATTGAGAAGGTTAATAACTATAAATATTTAGGAACATGGATAACATCAGATGTAGACCAAACCAAAGAAATTAAGACACGTATTGAAATAGCACGTACATCATTTATTAAACTTAAAAAGTTTCTTTGTTGTCGGGATATAAGGTTAGAACTACGCCTGAGAATGCTTCTATATTACGTGTTCTCTACTCTTCTTTATGGTCTGGAAGCTTGGACACTCAAACAAGTTCATCTGAATAAGCTGGCCGCCTTTGAATTTTGGTGTTACAGAAGAATCCTACGAATATCATGGATTCAAAGAATGTCAAACATGGAAGTAACTAGAAGGATAGGAAATGAGGCGGAAATAATATTAACTATTAAAAGACGAAAACTTGAGTACTTGGGACATGTGATGAGAGGGCAAAAATATGCATTAGTACAACTTATTATGCAGGGCAAAATCCGAGGAAAGCGAAATGTGGGAAGACGAAGAATATCCTGGCTTAAGAACTTAAGGGAATGGTTTGAATGCAGTAGTGCAGAACTTTTTAGAGCGGCAGTCAACAGAGTCCGCATAGCCATGATGATTTCCAACCTTCGATAGAAGATGGAACTTAAAGAAGAAGAACTAATCTGTATCACAGCATTCAAATTAAATTATCGGAGAAAGTGTTGAATTTCGAATTATTAATTTGTGTACTTAAATGTTTTTACCAATTGATCGAAATACTGATTATGTTTAAAGTAAACTACCTAATAATATAGTATTTAGAAAACTTTACCTTCACCTTTTTTCAAAATTAAGACTGGCAAAATAAAATATTTTTTCAGTTACGAAAATAAAAATTTTTTTTGGTGGATTTACAAGTTTTTTTATTAACCGTGCTAGGTTCGTCAATGAACACTTAATATTAATATATTATACAGTGAAGTCCTAAAGTAACGGATAAATGTAATTTCTACATAATTATAAAGTCGATGAAAACTACTGAACCTAAAACCTGAAATCAAATTGACTTTCTTATGTAGAAAGTACGTGTACGTTTATAAAATTTAAAATTATCTAACAGAAGAGAAGTATGGTCTAAGTGATCAGTAATATTCTGCATTTGAGAAGTAATAAATTTGATATCAGAGTGAACCGCAGATATATAAGAACTTAATAATCGTGCCCTCACCTGTCTATTCAAATTTTGACTTCTCCTTTGAAGTCTCACACTGGTAGATCCCGTGGTGGATAACGTATTATTGAAAAAATCCACTAGGAAACTAAGTTCCTGTAGCTGGCTGTATACCATATATCACAAAAAATTTATTTCAAATCCTTTATAAAAGGTATAGAAGAAAATGCCCAAACGGGCTATCACAAATATATTACAAAACGTTTGTAATCAGTTATTATCAACAGGTCCTCGAAGACACTTCAGGACCATTTCACCTATGTAGGGTCATACGTCGCCATGTTACCAATTCCAACGGTAACTTAAACATCATAATTTGTAACCACATTAAATGTAAAACAACTGTAAATTTATATCATTTACAGGGTTTTGACCTATATATTTTGGTGGCTCATAGCATGTATACCTGGTTTGCACTGATGATGGATTTAACAATCCGAAAACGTTTTGTAATATATATGTGATAGCCCGTTTGGGCATTTTATTATATACCTTTTATAAAGGATTTGAAATAAATTTTTTGTATTATTGAAAGTGTTATCAATGATAAATTTTGGAACTCTCTTAATTTTCCTACACATGAGTAAAAAAGATCTTCAAAAAAATATATATATTATATAAGATATACAATTATTTTTAGCTGAAACAGCATTCAGAAATATTTATTATAGAATACTAGAAGATGAGGAGTTTCCTAAGAGTAGAATGAAGATATTTTTTAATTATTGGTGGCATACTGTCCTGTACGCTTACTTATACAGAAAGCAGCCTTTTACGGCTTACGTCGCGGGCTATCTGATCTACCTACTCAATTTTAAATATTTAGTTATCTTTTGGCTCCTGCTTTAATGTGTCCTAATATATCTTCTTCTTATGGTGCCCTATCCAATTAGTGGATGTTGGCGACAATTCTGGAATACTCTTCTCGATCTTGTGTGGCTCTAAAAAGTGCATGGGCATCGAGATTTGTCCAATCCCTTATGTTTTTAAGCCATGAGTATTTCTTTCTTCCTATGCCACGTTTTCCTTCTATCTTCCCTTCCATAATGAGCTTTAAGAACTGGTACTTGGAATTTTGAAATATATGACCCAGATAAGCAGTTTTTCTTCTTTTTATTATTGGCAGCAATTCTCGTTCTCTGCCCATTCGATTTAATACTTCCACATTTGTTGTGTGATCTGTCCAGGGAATTTTAAGTAGTCTTCTGATTGCCCACGTTTCAAAGGCCTCCAATCGCTTCATCACATTGGCCTTTATGTTCCAGGTTTCTACACCATATAGCAGTATGGAGTAAATGTAACATTTTACAAAGCGGTATCGAAGCATTAAGTTGAGGCTGCTGTTGCTTAGCAAGGTTCTCATATTAGTAAATGCTGTTCTGACTTGCTCAATCCTGCTACGTATCTCTATGTCTGGATCTAGATCTTCAGTTATCCAACTACCGAGATATCTGAACTTGGGGATCTTTTGGATGTTCTTGTTGTTTACTCTTATATTCAATTGCATATTTCGTGTTATACTAACCACCATTACCTTCGTCTTGTCTATATTAATCTTCAAGCCCAGTCGTTCTCCTTCAGTGTTTATTCTATCTATTAGTCGTTGTAGCGCTTCTTGGCTATCAGCTATTATGATTGTGTAGCATAGCGAAGATTACTAATAGTCCTAATCTATATAAAATGTTAAATCTATTGTGAATACTTTTACGGATCCTTTGTTTAAATTTATATTTTATTATCTGTTTCAGGCTGCTGGAAGGCACCAATGTAGCTACCTGATAACGCTACAGAAGCAGGAGTTTCTTTTACAAAGAGGCGATCCTAATTGGTTAAAAGGCCTTGAACACATACCAGCCAAACTTAGAAATCTCAACGATATCAATAAAATTCTAGCGCATAGGCCTTGGTTGTTAAATAAATCTCATATTGAGGTAAGTGTGCTCTTAAATACTTGTGGTTTGATAATTTAGTATATCAAAATTCTATTAACCCAACAAGTAGATGTCGTAAATGATCGGCTTAATATAGAAAAATTACTTTTACTTTTCAATACTGTTTATAAATAATGGTTTATAACGTGCTACGCCGTCTTCCGATTAGAAAATAGTTCAGCATGATTGGACGCGAATCGCAAGATCGCACAGAGGCGCATTCACAGGTCCAAAACACCAAATTATGCATGTACCAAACATTTCCTGTAATAAATCGTTTGCGGCACGCCCTGCTTGAAATATTGCACTATCTTGTTGAAATCTTAACTCACCAACATCAAATAAATTAAATTCGGGAACAATAATGTCACTGATCATGACTCCATAGCGGTCACCATTCACTGTAATTTCTGGCCGGCATCATTTTGGAAAAAGTAAGGATTAATGATTTCATTAGCCTATAAAGCACACTAAACAGTCAGTTTCTTATGTAACGGCGTCTCAGTAATTGCTTTAACGTTATCTGTCACCATCAAATGCGGCAGTTTTTGCTAATTGACTTAGACATTTAATTAAAAACAAGCTTGATCAGTGAAGAATAGTTTCTTATGAAAATCGGGGACAGACAACGGCACGATTTAAAGAAGGACCTTTAGGGTCCGTAATAATATTTACAACTCCGTTATTAATTACAATGATTTCGACGCTTCCTTGTGAAAGACCTTTGGAAGCAGTGAACCCATTTCTACTAATTCCATGAGGCGACAGTGTGTATAACCTTAAAAGAATTATTATATTAAAAAAACATTCATTTAATTTTCTTAAACGGTAATTTCTAAAATTAGATTACGCTTGTGCTTGTTCATGTATCGTAACATTCATTTTATTCAAACAGTATATGTCTTTATTTACTCGAAATAAAGAACATATTAATAGATCTTTGAAAATATTCAGGGGATATTTTCGTAAGTCTAATTAAGCGCCAGAAGAAAATTAAAAAGTATATAAATCTTCTAAATATCAACATATTAAAAAATACAAATTGTGTTAGATCAATATACATCAAAATATTTTTGTATCTGTACATAGCTCCTGTAAATTCTTTCCCAAGTTAATTTGCTCCTTTTCTAACTTGACTGCTGTATTTATGTCGACCAAATAAATAGTTACGTATTTACGGTTTGCCTTTCATGTGTAGTAATTTTCTGAAATAGGCTGTGCTATCTCCTAAAGAACTAGCGTTGCAATATGGCAACATGCATTTTTGAAAAAACTACAAAACTTTTTTAAAAATAATAAATATTTTGGTTTTAACTCATTGGGGATTAACTTTAACAAAAAATCGACAATTTTCGAATAAGAAATTAATTCGGGCTTTAATGGGTTAACACCTTTATAAAAACTCACTTAATTTGCCGCAAAATATAACAATTGCATACGAAAGCTGTACTCTTCAAGTTAAAAACGCATTTTGATTTTTGACGATAGGACACTCAGATCAAAAGATATCGAATTTTTACCGTTGTGTTGATAACTCACCTTCAAAATCACCGGTAGCTTTAAGCGTTGTTTTTGAGATAATGGTTCATTCTACACAAAAAATGCTAATAAACATTTTTGTTAAAAATTATCTTAGCTTCATTGTTTTACTCGAAATTTTTTTTTTCTGCGATGTACAGATTTTTGTTAAATCTATTTTTCTTTTCATCATCTGTTTTATGTCCCAAAATTAAAATTATAGGCAAAATTATGAGTTTTAGAAGGTAAATGGCATTTTCGTCTCTGACGACTCGAGTAAAAGACTGTATTTTTCCTATTTTTGGTGGAACTATTTCCAAAAACCATTTGTAAACATATTTGTGATGATCTCATGAGCTAACTTACTTCGATTATTTTGTAGTGGGATCTGATTCTTTATGTACTATAACAAAATCATAAAACAGTTACACTTTTGTTTAGTTTTACTCTTAAATTATATAAGTCTTAAGCTTAAGTATTCCTTTCCTTTTCCTTTGAATTAAATTTGATCTATTTTAATTTTGTTTTAGAAATTAACCAAAGGCAAGGACAGTTGGTCGTTGGCAGAAGTAGTTCATGCCATAGTGATACTAGCCCACTTCCATTCACTTTCAAGCTTCGTCTTTTCCTGCGGGCTCAACCAAGAACTAGACCAACTAGCCTCTGGTTACCAATATCACAGTGATACTACCGTTACAACCAAAACGAATAGCAATAAGACCAAACCCAAAGACATACCGATCGTAGATCCGAGCGCAGAACCACCTGAATGGAAAACCACCTCGACCACTCCACCGTCTCCCACTGAACCTGAAGTAGGAATCAGCACTTTAATGCAGCGCATGAAAACCTTGTCGGAACAGCAGCCGGAGTGTAAGCCTGAAGAATTAGCCAAAAGATTCGAAAGTATAGAAAGTCAATCTGCGGAAATAGGGGCTGTGGGTACGCAACCGGAATCTACTCCGGCAGATATTAGTTGTTACGTCGAGGACGCTGGCTTTATGTACATAGATTTTGCCAAGAGAGGCGATTCACAAGATATAACAACCTTTAGAGTACAAGACTATTCTTGGGATGACCATGGGTATTCCTTAGTAAACAGGTAAGTAACTTTAATCATGTCAGGACGTATTTCTACTAGGTTATGTATTAAAATATTGTAAAAATGTAAAAAAGGTTAGAAAAAGTTTTTCGTTACCTTTCTTTAGGAAAAAATCTTTAAGAAATATAGTTATAGCCGAATTCACAGTGTTCATATTATGCACTTAATACAGTTCATATTATGCATCCTATTAGGTGATCATCGGAAACAAGTTCTCCCATTTTAATGTGTTTTGTTTAATGTGTTGTTGTTTTCGTTCTGTTTTTAAGTGTTTATGATTAAACAACCCGTCCTCCAAATATCAATATCTTTATAAAACAATCTAAACCATGTAATCTATTTTCTTCTTTTTCTTCCTCTTTATAAGCTATTTTGCTTGTTCATTGGCGGATTAATACCTTTATGGAAGGTTGTCACTCCATCGGTTGCGCGGTCGTCCGATACTTCTTTAGCCGATTCGTGACTTATCTCTTGCTATTTTGACGACACGGGTTTCCTCCATTCTGCTTATGTGGTTATTCCATTCTTTTTTCTATTTGGTGTCCATTGATTTATACACTGTACGTTACATTTCCTTCTAATGCTTCACTTCTGTTTCGATCTCTCAGCGTATTTCCTGTAATTCTTCTCAGTACTGTCATCTCTGCCGTTTCCAGTAGCATTTGCGTTATGGCTGTATCGAGTCTTGTTTCTGAGGCATATGTCATTATTGGTCTTACACTGGCTTTATAAATTCTTGATTTCATCTGAGTGTCAATGTGTCTGTTTCTCCATATAGTGTTATTAAGGCATCCTGTCAGTCTATTTGCTTTTTGTACTTGATCTCTCACTTCTTTGTCCAGGTCTCCATAGCTAGACAGTGTAATTCCCAGGTACTTTATTTCCATTACTTGTTCAATATCTGGTTGGTTCTTTACTTACTTATTTACTCCATGGCGTTACAACCCTTCGTGGGTTTTAGCCGACTCGACAACATGCCTCCACTGTTTTCTGTCTTGAGCAACTTCCACCCAATTCTCCACGCCCATAGTGCTTAGGTCTTCTGCTATATTATCTCCGATTATCACCCGATTATCACCGGAGACGAGGGCGTCCGCGTGATCTCCTTCCAGTTGGGACTTCCTCCCACACCAGGCTTACTATTCGTTCATCAGAATGTCTTCTGAGGTGTCCTGCCCATTGGAGTCTTCTGGACTTTATTTCTTTTATGATGTTAGCGTCTGGGTAAAGTTTTTTCGAACTCTTTGTTAGTTCTTATCCTATATTGTCCTGATGCTTTATCCAACACAGGACCAAAGATCTTCCTTGGGATTTTTCTTTCCCAAACACATAGTCTCTCTTCGTTTGCCTTTGTTATCGTCCACATTTCGCTTCCATACATCACAAAGGGTCGTATGATTGTTTTATAGATCTGTATCTTCGTACGTATTGTTAGTTGTTTCGATTTTATAAGGTTTTGGAGGGCAGAAAGACATCTGTTGCCGGCCTGAATCCTGTTGTTTATTTCTTATGATCCGTTATTCTCTTCAGTTATTGTTGTTCCAAGATACTTGAATTCTCTAACGCGCTCAAAGTTAAAGTCATCGATGGTGATGTTCTGACCGATTCTGTCTCTGCTTTGGTTATCGCGGCTCATATACATATATTTCGTCCTGTTTTCGTTGATTTGGAGCCCCATCTTCTCTGCTTCCTTCTCGAACCTCACGAAAGTCTGCTTCATCCTTAATCGTGTGTTTCCTATTAGGTCGATATCGTCTGCAAATGCCAGTAGTAAGTTTGGTCCTTCTCGATCATCATCATCAATGGCGCTACAACTCTTCGTGAGTCTTTGCCGCGTTTACTATTGCCTTCCATGTTTGTCGGTCCTGTGCCAGTAATTCCCATTGTCCTTCTCGATGAAATACTCTATTCGGTTTTTCTATTCTTGCACTTCTGATTATGTGCTCCAGAGCTAAGTTGAAGAGTTGTAGTGAAAGTGCATCTCCCTGTTTTAGTCCATTGTTTATTTCAAATGTCTCAGAGTATTGTTGTCCAACCTTACATCGTACCGTTCCATACACATCCGGTTGGTTCTCTGCTCACTACTATTATTTTAGTTATCTGAGATATAATGGTCATATTAAATTCTTTGCTCTTGTGTTAAATCTGTGGACCAGTTTTTGCAGACTATCTTCATCTTGGGACATATTGCGTGTCCGCGTAACAGAGTATTTTGATTTCTTTGTTTGCCATTCTGTATCCTCTTCCTTTGTTAACGCTTTTGATGATTTCATCCATGATCAAATTAAAGAGCATGGGGCTCAATGAATCTATCTACAAATCTATTAATGAATCTATGCTATTTTATATTTTATAAGTTGTTCTTCTCTAAATGAACGCCTCTATATGAATGGACAACCACCTTAATAGTTAATCAAAATGTCATCTAGATAGTATGTCAGTTATGCATACTTTAAAATATATAATACTTTTTCCTGTTTCAGACTTTACAACGACGTAGGAAACCTGTTGGACGACAAGTTTAGAACAGCATACAATCTAACTTACTACACAATGGGCAGCCGTACTGACGTAGACACTACCAGATTCCGTAGGGCTATTTGGTATTATATCCAATGCCTCTTTGGAATTAGGCATGACGACTACGACTACGGAGAGATCAATGCTTTATTAGAAAGAGCCTTAAAAGCTTTCATCAAAAGCGCTACTTGTTATCCTGATAGAGTTACTAAGAAAGAATATGATAGGGTTTTAAGGGAATTTCACTATAGTGAAAAGGTAAGTTTGCATAGAGGAATCGGATGAAATTAATGCTATCTGTATCCAAATCCTGTCAAAATAAATTTTGTTTATCAATTTCGGCCTGTGCTGTTCACTTTTCTGTCATTTTATTGGTAGGGGAAGGGTGTACAAAATGACATTTACACAAGGGTGCACAAAACATTTTTTTTAACAAAACTTGGATAGAACACAAACTAAAGTATTTGAAACACTTCAGACAAGTTTTTAACAAAGTAAGAGAAAATATAAACTTTTAGTCAACATAAACATAAAAATGAACAAGAAAAGTTCATTTTACCTCAACTGGCGGGCAAAATGACACATTAATAGCGATTCAGTCGGTGCAAAGCTCGCAAACAAATATTTTTGTTTTCTTGTATAGTCCGGCACATTCAGCATGTGCCCACTTTTGGCACGAACAACAACATAGCCATAGGTCACCTTTTTTAGACAACTTGTACAGTTCTTTATAGTAAATGCAAGCAGCATCATAATTTTCTTCATCAGCTCTTTCGTTTTCCGACTCGCATTTTATAAAAACATCCCTTTTTGCCGTTCTTTTTATTTTTTCGGTTTCCTTTTTTCTTTTGCCTCCTCTAAATTTGGAGTTGAGTTAAGAATAGAAGTGCCTTGACGTTTCCTTGCCTTTCTTTTTCCCTGACCTGAAACGAATGGTCCGACTAGAACTGGTCTTAAATCTGCCGGAGTAACCACTAGTAAAATGCCACTTGTTGCACTTTGCAAGTTTGACTGAGCTGTCATCACATTAGGGACTTCTATGGTAGAAGTGGAAGGTCCAGGTTCTTGACATTATTATATAATTAACACTATCTACTCCAATATTTGTAGTCTCAGATGCTTGAAACATGTAGTCGGGAGAATATATCGGGGTTTATTGGGTAGATACCAGTTTTGAAAAATCCATGAACAGCATTCTGGACATTAACTACTTTTCTATATGCTTCATTTAACTGACCACCAATTTGAAACTGAGTCAAAAGTCGATCAGGATGAGCTTTGAGCCATTTGGTTATTTCTTGGTCATAATAGGTTTTGTGTGGACCAAAAAATGCTACATCGAGAAGTTGCATCCGATGTGTACAGTGAGCCGGCAAACATAAAAGTATAATGCCATTTTCTTTGGCGTACAGAAGAGTATGAAAATATTTATGACTTGAATGTACATCCACAATTAACAAAACCTTCTCGGTGGAGGGTGTCTTGGCCTATTTTTGGAAATACTGCAACCACTGTAAAAATACTGGACCCGTCATCCAGCCAGTCTCCTGGGAATACATAAAGTTCCTGCTGGTGGTATATGGTCAGCTAATTCATTTTTCATATTTTTTCGTGAAAATATTAAAATAGGTGGAATATAGCTTCCGTTGGTGCAGATACAACAAACAACTGTCACGTGAGAACCTCGTTATTCGCTGGTAATTGCACCTACTTGTTTGCGACCGGCTGTATCAAACACTTTCTGCGGGCGTTGTATGATAGATAATGCAGATTCATCTTAAGAAGAAAGATTCATTTTCAGAAAACTTAAGATGAACCAGAAAAGTAATTGACTAGCGCCCAAGGGAGCAGAGGACAACCACCAACACGCTGGATGGACGACATTAAACGAATATCCAAGAAATGGCAACAAGATGCACAGAACTGTGAAGAGTAGCTAAACATGGGAGATACCTATGTCCAGCAGTGTACAGAAGAGGTTGCATGATGATGTTTTGGAATAGTTCGGTTGTGGACGTGTTGCACCACTTCCTTAGGTTTTGATGATAACAGATATTCTTCTTCTCCCTGATCCTCTCTTTCCAAATACCTTGCCCTGAAGAATGAGTTGCAATAAGCCATATCTGTGTTCATTTCTCATAACATGGCCAAGATATTCTAGGACTGTTTATGTTAGTATCAAGTTTTCTACTCTGTACCTATTGTTCTATTTTATATCCACTTGAACTTGGTTCTACCTCATTTTCTAGTTCATATCAACTACGCAGGTGTCATTCTTTGTATCGTATTTGTGAAATGTATTCTGTCAATTGGAATATGATAGATTTTTTGTCGTTGTGGTGCTGTGGAAGCACCACAGTTTGTGATTCTTCCATCTGGTTCAAATGATTGTTCATTGTCATTTATAAACAAAGAATTTTATATTTATAAACAAACACAAGATTGAAGAAAGGAAACAACACTATACCAAAAGAAATCCAGAATTGCTCATAAGATGGGTTTTGAACATAACAGCAATACCAAATGTAAAGAGCGTATCAGAAAAATTAAAAGGGATATGACATAAATACATCACAACAAAATTCAAAACAACCATTACACTGAGTTCCATGCCGTCCAAAACATACACCGTATCAAACCAAACAACCCACAATGTAGATCAAAGAACTGCATCTATAAAATACCTTGTCAACTCAACAATTTTTATGTGGGAGAAACCTCAAGACTACTAAGTGTTAGGATAAACGAGCATGGATCATGCGAGACTTCGGCAGATCCCAGATGTGCACATGCCTGGGATAATGAGCACGATGTAGTCATTCCTTTGTGTGCACTGTAAAGTACATCCTACAATTCTATTTCATATAGTTTGAATATGATTTTATATTGTTACATAGTTTTAGACTTGTTTTTTATACTGTATTTTTTATTTCAGGTCCACGTAAACTTAATGGTTCTTGAATCAAGAATGCAAGCTGAACTGTTATACGCCCTAAGAACTGTGAATCGATACATGACAAACTAAGGCAAAGGAAACTGGCACGTTTTGATTTTGGAAGCTTCAACAGCTTCATTGTTATTTCTCCACACTATGTACCTAAACCTTAGGTAATGGTTTTGAGTTCAAATACTCTACCTATTGAGAAAACTGGGGGAAAACGAAAAAGTCTGGAGAATATTTCTAGTAATGCACAAAACTACAAGAAATCTTGTTTTTTATTAATTGTTGTAAGCTATAGTATATTGAGTGTTATATCTGTACGGAGACATTTAAGTTCATGTGGTATATTGTATGTTTTTCAGTGTTACGGTATCTAGTTTTTTTTTTAATTTTTGAACAATGTGTTAATATTTTTTATAATTATCGACTTCTACTGTATATTGAATTATATTATAAAACGGTAGAAATTATATAGACCAGTCTAGGAGTGTCTCTTGTAGGGACTATTGAGTCATATTGAGTTTTTGTAATAATTGACAACAAAATGCTTCCACCTTGTACGAAAGTGTATTTGGTATAGTACTGATAAGGCACAAAATAAGTACTCTTTAGGTGGAATTATTCGATTTTTAACATAACCTCTACCAATAATTTGCTTTTTTTTCTTGTCTTTTATCTGACATATAATATGGGCGTTCCTTGTTACGACATAATTTTTTATAATGTTATTATATCTTATTCTTGTTAACAAACCCAACTTATTTTATATCTATGTGTTTCGATAACAAGTAATCAAGTGACACTTTACACAAAAACTCAAAATCTTGGCGAAATCCTTCCTACATAGAACTCAACTTGGCCTATTTAGTGTGCATATTGAATATGTGACTGCACTTGTATATATCTTGAAAGAATTATATCTCATTACCTGTGTGTAAATTATGTACATAAATAAGTAGTCACGGAAGTCAGCGCTCTCTGAAAAATATTTTTTTAAACGAAAAAAATCCACCTTGTACAGCAAGTGACTTCCATTTTGTGTTTTTTTAAGATCTATCATTTTTTAAGAACGTGATTTATGAAAGTGAGAAAAGCGTCAAACTTTTTAACAAAAGTATACCCTTTGAATTTAAGCAGCATCTTCCAAAATAATGGCAAACAACTAGTTAATCCTGACTAACATTGACACTGGTATTTAATTAAACAAGATGCATGTTTCTCACAATTCTAGTAATATTTTGCCGTTAAAGATAACATATACAACTGTTGTAATGATAAGTAAAAACTAAGGCCTATACTTTTGTTGTTCGAGTTGACAGAAACATTATATTTACCAAAATCCTTCCATTTTTTTCAAAAAATTCATTTTAAGAGAGGCAGTGATGGTTTTCGTAAACCTTTATAATGATTGTAGATCGCAAGAACGTGAACAAACTATTGAAACTCGCTTCATATAATTGAAAAGAAAGATATGTATAAAAATCCTTTTTTTATCTATAAATTCTCTCTTATTTTTGATTGATTATTATAAATATTGTATTTTCTAATTTAATTACCATAATTCTTTATCAATCGTAGTTTGGCAATTTTGCCATGTAATATCTCGACATTTTGGTGATATTCGGAATACTTATATTAATCTTGTACACTTCAGAAAAGATTAGTGCCCTACGTTGGGCGCCAAACTTGGTAGCTATATTGTTACACATTTAAAAGAAAAACTACAATAAAAGATCTTGTGTTAGCTGATAGCATAATTTTTAATATCTTAGCTTGCCACGAGGTTAAAAAATAATAAAAAAGATTAGCAATGACAAGGACAATATAATTTACACAAATATATATGAATTTTTATTGAAACAAATGAATAAAGTTAAAATTGCATTTGAATTTGAAATTGAAATGTGTAAAAAAGCAAGAAAATTATCAACTGTAAATAAAGAACAATGAATATTTATAAAATGTTAACACTCGCCATAAGAAAATATTAAACAAAATATTTGAAGCTGGTCTTCTTTCACCGGTTATCATCTTAGTTCCAACAATTTGTTCACAGTCTTGATATTAGGTGTAGTGAAGTCCTGCCAATAACGTTATTTGATGATATAGAGTGATGATCATATAGATTATATTTTTTCAATTATCACTATGATTAAACGACTGATTACCAAGAATCTGTATATTAGAATCGACTATATAAACAATATCAAATACAAAATGAATTTTAGCAGAGAGAACTATTCAGTTACTGATTACATCAAGTATTGAAAAAAAAAGAAAATCAAAAATCCACTTCCAAAAAAAAATTGTAACCCCCTAAATTTTACGTCTTGATCTCAGTATTAATATTAATTTCTTTAGTATAGTTCACTGCCATATATTTTAGCCTAAAAGATTTGCAAATATCAATTGTTGCTTTTTAATTTATCATACAATTGGAGCTTCCAAAACAAGGTTTTTACTAAGGGCTTATCCAAATAGTACAATTTCTTTAACAAAATTCAGAAAATGTTAGCCCTTAAGAGTATGCTGTAACGTTATAGAACTTTTTAATTTGAATATTTGGAAAATTGCTTTAGATTAGAAACTGTCAGAAGAAAATACAGTTCATAGTGGTTATCATTTTATATCTGAGCATTGATTCTTTGAGCTCTTTGATTTCATTGAGCTGCTAACATGACGATCCGTCGACCTTTTTCTTTATATCGGATAGGGACTAGCAGTGGTGAAGAAGACCTACTAAATCTACAGATTACCATAACTAAATCTCAGGGTGCAACGGAAACTATGTTGAAAAAACAAAAAAGATAAAAAAAATATCTCTTACCAACAATTTAATATTTTTAACAATGAAGAAATGCTATTTAAGCAGTTTTTTAAGATTATTGAATCTTATTAAGTACATTTAATTAAAAATAATAAGTATGAATGTCTGAAATAACATATTAAATGTATATTATATCTGAGGAACTAAAGAAGCAGAATCAAAATTATATAAATAAAAACTAAACAAAAGCTTAAATACAACAAAAAATGTAGCGGTTGAAGTTCAAGAAAGCTTACCCGAAAACTGAACGAGCTAACACACTCACTCGATGGGTTCAAAACACGCCGGGGATCACAAAATAAAAATTTAGACAGCAAGTTAAAAGCAAAAATTCGTCCATAATTTTTAATTAGATTACGCCAGTAAACAGTCGATGGATGAGTAGTACGGTGAGAAATAAAAACTTCGTCTCAGTCTCATTCATTTCACTGATCCTTACAGAAAGGCGTTGAGATGCTAGAAACCCGGAATACAGATAGATTTTTAAGAATCTTGGAATCTTGTTAGAATAACTTGGTCGTTCACATCACACTGACACTTTTAGGAATCACACAAGTTTATTTTTAGTAATATCCAAAGTAAAATTATAAAATTGCATAACGTTACATTCGTACTCCCTCCACAAAAACAAACTTATTGGCCATTCTGCATCTTTTAAGTTACTTCGCTGAAATTGTTTATTATGTTAAAATGTTTATTAATACATAGTTCTCAACATTATTCTCTTTCTTCATACAGACAGGATACAGAGTTTAGTGATTTTCAAACAGAATTGGGGGTGGAAATATGTTCTGATAATTTGACCTGAATCGTTTGGTTTTGTAGACGATTTATGAAAGATCTTTTGTGTATATCCTACTTTGTGGCTTTCACGTTTGTTGACTCAACAGGAGTATCGAAATATTGCTTCTATAAGTACTTAAATATTTAGCGGGTCCAGTATGCTCACTCGCTGGTCTTATTACGCTCCTTGTTAAGCTTTATCGCGGTTTAACTGAGTATTTTCTCGCTTATTATAAGCCTGTATGTATGATGTACCTTTTGATACCTTTGATACGTCATCTCGTATGACGACTTTTCTATACTAAAACTGTTTTTAAATAGTGTCATTTTAACGAACGTAGCCTGTGAATTCTTTGGTTAAAATTTAATGGCTGTATACTAAAGCTATATGAAACCAAAGAACAAGGAGTCCATGACCATTGGAGACCAATTACTCGAATGATTCAGTTTGTGTTGGATAACCTAACTAACCTTTCGAATTCCTTTAACATCACATTTTGATGCAACTAGTGAGAGATCTTCGATCCATTTACTTGTAGTAGAATGACGTGAACATCCATTATGTTAGTCATCACCGATATCTTACGACATATTTGTACCCTTATGAAACCAATTGGTAAAAGATACACTAAGCTCTGTATTCTATTTGTGTACTCGGCGAAGCGCCAAATTGTTTTGTTTCTTTTATATAAAAAGTGTATTTACACATATTTTGTACCTTATTGAAAGGGTGTGATCAAAATAATTTTTTATATTATGTTCAAAGATGTCTTAAATATTTTATTATATTGTATATAAAATCTGACTATAATTTAAATGTAGATCCACCCTTGAAAAAATATTCTTTATATTTTTACGTAATGCTGTGATTAAAGTTTTTGTGTATTTATTTGAAACAATGTATATATTCGGCCTTCTTTTATTTTTGTGAAAAACAATGAACATTTTCTTCCCAAAATTATCTTACTATGTTTTTTTAATTAGCAAAACAATCATATTTGATGCAAAAAGTACAAATTGTGATGAACTGAACGAATTGTGTAAGGGTTTCATAACTTCAAGAACATAGTACAAGTCAATCAAAGTTTTGGCATACAAGGTACACAAAATCTCATAATTAGGTATTTTTACTTGAATAATTTTAAAAAATTTAATTTTGTATACGTGTCGACTTCATTTATAATATTTTTTAAGTACATACATATCATATATCATTATTTATTGAGTAGTATATAAGGGACGACAATATGAACTTTTACAAAAGGTTATGAGCACAACTGTCGTTGTCCCTACATACTGATATACCGGGAGAACTATTTCCCTTTCTTAATCTTCCGTCGCATATCTTTTAATTTTGTGTCCAAATCCATCCGTTTTTTTATATATTTGTTGTAGATTTGCCTGCACTAATTTCGGTCAGACAGGTAAACGGATCGCAGACAATCTATGAATACCCCTTTTGATTGCATTATATTTTATTATTATCTCAGCGGAAACTGCTTTGTGATATAAACAATAAAACCACTTTGCTAAAATAATCGTATATCCTGAATCATATAAGTGCAGTCTTCAAGAATACCTATATGCACATCTCTTAACCATTTGGTGCTGAGGCTATTTCTTTTCTACTAAATATGTCTGTTGTGTATACCATAAGTTATACCATGCATTTTACAGGTAAATAGCCTGGTGATTGGTGATCAATCTATCCGTGGTCGCCATCTACCGGAATAATTATGTCAGATTTTCCTTATTCCTAACACAACTATATAGAGCTCATCGACTGTAGAGTGTCTGGTGGTTAAAATCGTGTGTGTGCTAAATAAAATAGTACAAACGTTGCCGTGTACGTGCAACTTGAGGGAGGGACTAATCATTGCCACGTTATTATCGATGAGCTGTATTGTAGTTTGCTTTTTACATTGATTTTTTTTATGTTATATCACGAATGTTAAGATTTCTATTGATTTGATATCTTATTCAATATAATAATATTGTTTTTATGTTAGGCCTTGTATGCTAGACTAGAAATCGTTATGAAATTCTCATTTGGAGCCAAGTAATGTAGTGGGGGGTTTTCTCCATTTGTGATATTTATCTGAATGTGATTACTGTGTAATAGGTTTTTAGATTGTTTCAATTGAATACTTACGAATAAGTTTTGTTGATGTTTAACCATAGACTTTTAGTGAGATGTTTTAATTGATTAATCCACTTCATATAAATATAGTAATTTCATGAATTTTTGTGTTTTATTGATAATCTATGAGAACGAGACAATTATAAAAACTATAGAAGAGAATAAAAGCATTGGGAGAAAAATAAAAATGGTAAAAAGAAAATTTATCAGAAAGACAAAAATGGAAATAAGTCTCAGATAGACGGGACATATTACATATATTAAATACGAAAGGTAGGTACATAATGTAGAATCGGAGGATATATCAGATATATCACGGGGGAAATTCAACATGCTCTCAAAAACATGAAAAATAATAAAGCTCCGGATGATGTAAATGTATATTAATATAATTAAGATGATGTAATACTAAGAGATCCACTTCCAATCCAATTGACCAATTCTGATTGATACTATTCTGACTAATTGTTTTAATAACAAAATATGGATAATTTCTATTATTAGATGGTTGTACTGTACTTTCTCTTAAATTTATTTTATTTACTCTTTTAGTTTGACGACATTTTGCATAATGACCTTGTTTTGTAATAACAAATAGCTACTAATGTTGGACATTTATTTCTATGGTTTTCACCACATCTTTGACAAACATTCTTACCACCTGATTATTTTCATTATTCCTGCTCTGATTTGCATATCCATTATTTCTTGATTTAAAATTAAAGTTCTGACTTATTACCTGACTTTGACGTGTACGAACAGTCGTACCATCTATGTTGTGCTGTTGATAAAACTTGGACCTGGAACTTCAGTTCTATACCTTGAATGATTTGAATTGTGACTCTTGTAACTACTATTTTAGTAAAAATTCGAACCTGGACCATCTTTATTCTTCTCCACTTTGTATACCACAGCTTCTGAATTTTGATTTAACTGTTGGGCTTGCACTTGAATTGTAATTATATTTTGAGCAATTTGTAATACCTTTTCTGTCTTTAGATCTACTTCTGGCAATAGTTTTTGCTTAATTAAATGGTGTTTAGGATTTATACCAATAATGAACATGCCACACACCAAATTTTCTTTTAAAATTCCTAATTCACATGTTATTAAACTAGTCATGAAATTCTCAATAAGCATTTTTCTGTACTCTAGTAAGAAAATAATGTCTTTCCACTGTTAAATTTTCTTCGAGTTATAATATTTTTCAAAATATCTCTATTACCTCTTTAAATTTTACAGTATCCATGTTAACTTCAAAATACTTGTAAATATTTCTTGCATCTAGACCAATATAGTGTAATATTAGAGCTACCTTTCTCCTTTCTCGCATCATTTTCCTCCTCTAAACATGTCGCCCTCAAAAATATTTTGAAATTCATGCACCATTCTTCCCAGCTGTACGCCAAATTTCCCTCCATTGACAAAGGTTAAATTTCATTGCCGACTACTTACTTTTTATTTTTACAACGACTGGTTGGTTCTTCAGAGTCCAGGAATGTGGCTTTTCCTACGAGGTAAACATACTATTTTTCTGCAAATCGTTTAAAATTCGACAGATATTGATTGATTTAAAAAAAAAGCGATAATTTTATTCCCAAATAAATGGAGCTTTGAAATTCCTAATAAAATTACTTGGGTTAGTATGGAAACGTATTGAGGTTGAATTGTCAAACTTGACGCTTATAAATTTAATTGCTGGTGTTCTCGAAAGTAAAATGATAAGTGATGATGTTCCGTACTAACAACTGTACGGAAATATCATTTCCTTACAGTAAGGAAATGACATTTCCTTACAGTAAGGAAGTCCTGACTTTTTCTTCAAGAAATTTTGACAGGAATGTCAAAATTTCCTGGCGATTTGCGGAAAAGATTTCCTATTTATGACATTTAAAACGATTAGAGTGGGACTCGAATGAATGGACAGAAATTAATCATATTCGATATGCCGGTCACATTGTTCACATAACAGACGGCTTAGGAAAGGCCAGAGTTAGGCTACAACAACTACAGCAAATAACACAGAGAGTCAGTTTAAGAATAAACTATTGGAAAACAAAATAGTTGACAAATCTCGTTCCCAATGAGCTAACAATAAAAGTTATAGAAAGTGTATTTGGGCCACGAAATAGATTAAAGCAAGACAGCCAGGCATAAAAGCTACTCAGAAGAGTAAGTTAGGTTTGGCTGCAATCGGATAAATGAGAGAAGTGTTTACAACGAATGTCCCAATCCGTTTAAAAAGGAAAGGTTTCAACCAGTCTTATTATTCTACCAGTCCTAACATACAAGGCAGAAACCTTAACTCTCACAAAAACATCATTGGAAAAATTGAGACGGATAGACACAACGGTAAAGAGAGAGAGATCAATGATCAATGCTTGGAATAAGCTTGAGAAATAGACTAATAAATGAGGATGGAGTGAAAGACATCGAACGCATTACAAGGAAAAACTGGAGATGAGACATGTTGTAAGAATGAAAGACGACAGGTGTAAAAAAAATTGCTTGAGTGGAACCCACGGGCAGAAATCGAATCGACAGGCGAATCCGTGGAAGACTTCCAACACAATAGACCGACCACCTTTCAAGAATTGCGACCAATTGGATAACAGAAGTGCAGAACAGAAATAAATGGAAATATCTAGATTAGTCCATGTTCAACAATGAACAAATCAGGGTGATTGATGAAAACGATGATGATGATTGCAAAGTAGATGAAATTTGAACCAGATATAATATAAATAAAAAATGAAAAAGCAAGAATGGATGAGCAATGAATAAATAATAACAAGAATATCATAAAATAACAAACTTAAATTAATACTAAAGAAAATAAAAGAGGTACAGGCAATATTGTGTGGAAAAATGTTAACGTTGAGAAAGATGTCGAAAATTATGAAATCTTAAGATCCAGAAAAGACAAATGATTACTAAAAATCACATAAAATAGTAAATTTGTGGCATACGTAAGAAATAAAGAAAACAGCTACATCAATGAAAAAAGAACTAAAACTAAAATGTTTAGATGATGGTCAAAAACTAAAAGGCATTACATCGCGAATAATGGGCACTGTACACAGAAGGGTACAATAAGAAGTTTTGCATAATAATAAAAGACTCAAACATAAGACAACTGGATCTGGATAAAAGCAGCAATGTAAGAATAATTAGTCTAATGGACTATGAAGATTTCGCTGAATATAGTTTAATTCAGCATTGAACTTCATACAAGTACTGATCCGAATACTAACTGCAATGTTTACACGTTGTTTTTTGAGGTTAAAAAAGGAACAATTTAAAAAACAAAATAAAACACAGATACTGGAAAAATCTGAAAGAAATGACAAAGATATTCGGTTAATATTTTACAAGAAATTCAACGACAAAATTTCGCTTAAAGGGGGAAATCGGACAGAATTGTACACTACAACTTTACAGTTTAACTATTCGTTGAAATTATTCAGAGAAGTCGTGATCTATAAGATTTAACAAATGTTATATAAATCAGTGGCAAAATCAATTAAGTATGATCAACTTCAGATATAAAGACAAAACCGTACTATCAGCGAATAATGCCAGAGAATAATACTTACGAAAAATTTTAAACCGAGTACACATAATTGTAAAAAGACCGACATACTTAGAATAAGCAAACAAAAATACAAAAAACAATAGTACAGTTTTATACCAATTACACTCAACTACAATAAAAAGAAAATTAGTGTTAAATGTACTTCTTTCTTCTTCTTCAGCCTTATGTAATCCAACTTTGGACATAGCCCTCCGCCAAATCAATCCAGTGTTTTCTATTTTGCGCCACTTGCTTTCAGTTGTGTACTCCGATCTTCTTAATGCCATCACTCGATTTCATTTATGGTCTTCCTCTGCTTCTCTTTCCTAACCATGGTCTCCATTGTTGTATTTAGTGGTTCCACCTTTTATCCTTCAGTCGCGCATTGTGTCCTGCGAAGCTCCATTTTAATTTGGCAGCATGTTCTCCTGCGTCTTTGACTTTGGTTTTGCTTCTAATCCATTTGTTTTTTTTTGTCTATAAGTCTCACCCCGAGCATTGATCTTTCCATCACTCTTTGTGCTTTTACTATCCATATGAGACTTGATGAGTGTCCACGTCTGTGAACCATACGTGAGTATAGTGAGGACACACTGATCGTAAATTCTAGTTTTCAAATATTGTTCTATTTTAGTGCTTTTCAAGATACAACTCAGTTTTCCAAATCTTGCCCACGCTAACTTATTCTTCTGGTAATTTCGGCAGTTTGATTTTCTTTGTTAACATTTATTATCTGTTCTAGGTAGATGTTCAACGTTATTTCTCTAGTGTTCGGTATCTTTGTCATTATTTTTGTTTTTTCCAAGTTCATCTTAAGACCTACTTTTCCGAAGCTTGAAATAGCTGCCTCATCATGGTCTGTAGTTCTTCGAAACTTGTAGTGAATATTACAATGGCATCTCAAATGAGTCAGTTTTTTTCCATTAACATTTATTCCTTTATCTGTCCAGTTAATGTCTTTGAACACGCCTTCCAGTCCAAGTGAGAATAGCTTTGGTGAGATAACATCTACCTGGCAAACTCCTTCGTTGATTGGTATAGCTTTGGTTTTGGCATCTATTTGTATTTTCATTGTAGCTTTTTTGTAAATATTATGTGTGAGCATTCTGTATTAGGAGTCTATCCTGCAGATGTTCATAGCTTTCTCTATTGCCCAAAGTTGTATGAAGTCGAATGCCTTTTCATAAACAACGAAGCGAATCTATATAAGTTTAAGTGATATTCATTGGCTTTTGCTATTAGCGTTCTGACTGTAAGAAGATGATCCGCTGTACCGTAACCATTTAGGAATCCTTCCTGCTTCATCGGTTGATAGCTATCGATCTTCGACGTTAACCTGTTAGTTATTACTATCATAAACAGTTTGTACATTTGGGACAGCAGGGAGATTAGCCTATAGTTCTTCAGATCTCCCCTGTCTCCCTTTTTGAAGAGATGTTTTGTCAAACTTTCATTCCAATCCGGACTTCTCCTCTGTGGAGATATTCGTTGAAAAATTTTTCAATTCTTCGAGAATAATTTTACACCCCTCCTTCAACATTTCTACAAGTATTCCATCTGGGCCCGAAGCCATAGGTGTTAAGCTGATAGGACGATAGTTATTAGGATCCAATTTGTTCCCTTTTTAAAAAGTCGGTGTTATAGATGCGGTTTTCCATATAGGAGGCAAAATATGTGTGGTGAATGATAAGGACATAATCACATATACTGGGTAAGCTAAAGCATCAGAACATTTCTTTAAAAATAAAGAAGATATTAAGTCGGAGACGAATTATTTTTTAGGCTTTGAAGATGATGTTTAACTTTTTCAGGAGTAATGATTGTATTTTCAAGAGAAAAAGAAACTCGTGACGAAGTATGAGATACAGTGTTTTACAAGGTTTGCGGACGCGACAAGTGAATTAGGACTTGGTAAACGCGGAAAAAACCAAAATATGTCGGTTTATAAAAATTAATAACCATACCTTTGAGCAAGTTAAAGAATTCACATATCACGGATCGCTAGTAAACGCAACAAATTCGACAAGCGACGAAATAAAAGGACGCATAGCTGTAGCAAACAGAACTGTTCACGGTCTCATGGACTTTATCTCAAAATGATGAAAGACTTCTTGGTATTTTTGAGATAAAAATTCTTATAAAGATTTTTAGGGCCGCAAATGAAAATGGGCTATGGCGTCGAAGATACAGCTTTGAACTATATCAGTTATACACCGATCCAGATATTGTGAAATTAAGTTAAAGTGCAGAGACTTAGATGGACTGCACACATTGCTAGGATGTCAGATCACGAATATACGAAGAGATTAATATTTTCAAAACCAGAGGGCACAAGAAGCAGAGGATGAACATGAAGGTGATAGATTGATGATGTGGAGGAAGACCTACATATTCTAAAGGTCAGAAGAAGGAGGAAAGTTGGAGGAATCTACAGGAGCGGCGCCTTCTTTATGAGCAGGCCAATATCCACAACGGATTGTCGAGCCACATATGATGATGATAATATTTTAGGTTAAACGACATGTTTTCTGCTTTTATACATCTCTGTGGGAGTCTCACTCCGTTCGGTTCGCGGAGATAAGAATAGGGCCGAGGCCAGAAGACCCTGCTTGTCGTAAGAGGCGACTTATGGGTAAATAATGAGAGGTGGAGAGCCGTCGTTCGAGGTGTCGGATCTGTAGAAATACTCAAAGCATCTCGTGGGACCACTCTACTCTCATTCCACAAGAGCCAAGTGAGGTTGAACGAGCTGGGCCCGTAAATACCTCCCACGGCCTTACACCACCGAGGATGATGTCGGTGTCCCGGCACGTACCTACCTGGACTGATTTAAGAGTGGTAGGGGAGTGATCCTCGGCGGTGACCTGTCTACGTGCGAGTTGGAATCCCTCCGCCTGTGTTATCTTTCCGCCCCCGGGGGCGGGAGGAGAGGGGAGAGGGCGGGGATCTTCGGACGGGTGACGTACTCGCAACACAGGTACTACGGGTAAGGTGGAGCCCCACGGTGTTTCGGCATCGTGCCGCCTTAGTTGGTGTCGGACTCGTAGTGGCAGTGGAGTCGCTTACGGTCGTATGCCGAAAGGCCAGGAAGACCAGGGTCCAGCCAATTTCATAATTTGAGGGTACACCAATTCGTCCATGTGAAAGTCTCACAATGAAAAGCTACGCTTTAAAAAGTTCTGTAAAGTTATAATCTAATGACGAATGATATCCAACTCAGTAAATCGAAATTCGAATAAAGAAAGGTAGAAGTACAATAAGATCTGATCAGAAAGACACATTTTACCATGCGATTTAAAGAACAGTTGGAGATCCTTCGATTGTCTTCTCTGTCCTTTTACATGGCACCGAGTCCTGGAATTTGAACGATCGCTCATTTAATTACCTGAAATCATTATAAATGAAATCATTTGATTCTATTGCTGTATGCTTGGAATATTTTCGACCATTACAACACAATCATGTATTGAACCAGACATCTTGTCAATAAAATCTACAAAACCGGTGTATTTAAACCACATGATGCGTAATAAGAGAGAGACTAACGTTATTTAAACATTGTTCAGGCAGAGCAACTCTTCAGGGTATGGGCTCTCCCTTACCAGGAGAAAGTTTGGCCAAGAGCGGACATCAGTCTACGAATGTAATTTGTGTTTTTGAAAGGAGTGATTGGGAAGACGAGTGGTTTACGCATCGAGCAAAAAGACTGTCTTTTTGCTCGATGTATTTACAGTAGCACTGTTAATACCATGCCCTGGTTAAACAAGCATCTAGTGGGTACTAACAAACACGTACCTATTAAGTATAAGAATTCTTTTATCTCCGTTATTCCCATAACGTCACTTTTTTTGTAAAGAATCACACTTTTTTAAGAGAATCACAATCATCACTCTTTAGAAAATGGGCAGAAATTATTTTATCAATTAGGATTCTAAGATGAAAGAAAAAGAAAAGTAAACATTGAAGAAGCTCGATACGCTTCGATAATCGAAAAAAAAACTATAAAAATTTGGGAGACTACAGAGATTCTGGGGACACATACAGGTACTCCCGTACTCCATGGAAACAAATAAAACAAATACTTCTTGTCTTGTGCTTTATATAGGCAATCAACTTTACAGAGGGTCCAAAGGGGACTGAATTAGATGAAGGACATGGCATGACAAGATGATTTGTCAAAAGTCAGCTGTTAAGTCAAGTGAGATTTATGTGAAAGTGAAAACGGAATTTATTGATTTCTTTATTATTGTGCGTGTATTGTAATCTTTATATAAAATTTAAGATATTTGTATTAAATAAGTAATATAACAAAAAATATAAAAATAAGTTTATTATTTGAAAGGACTTTTTATTTGACAAGTGAATCAAGAAAGTCAGAATCATCTAAGGAAAAAATCAGAATAAGGAAACATGGGTAAGAATAAGTATTTAATTAATTCTACATATATTGTAATATTTAATAGTATATGAATGTAGGTTTGATCGTTTTACAGTAACCGTTAGTTTGTTAATTGTTTAATTCAAATGTTTTAAATTTTTTAGCTTTTAAGTTAAATTACAGTTTTGAAGGCATTTCTAGGACTAAGCCTGAACAGAATTTATCTGGATCTAGTAAAAAATTAACAAAGGATGTGTTGTTACAGAAGACTCACGAAGAAAGAAGAAAGCGGCAAGTAAGTATATTAGCACATAGTTATAAAGTGCCAATAATTTATCATTTTTTATGTTTAATATTTATTAAAATGGTAATTTAAATTATTGGAATGTTTGTTTTTATTACTGCCTGTACAGACTTTTGCAAACTACAAAGTCTTGACCAATTCTTCAGCTAAAATGTGTAATAAAAATGAAAAGGTAGATAATATTAAGAATAATTATGCAGTTGCTACCATCCTTTTATATTCTTGTACTCCATGCCATCCAACCATCTGTTTCTTAGTCTTCGTGTTATTCAAAAGGAAGTATAAAGACTTCTTTTTTGTAGTTGCTATATTTAAATTTGCAATAAATTTATACAAAAGGGTTAGGTAACTTCAAAGAACATTGTTAATCATATTATATCATTGTCAGTGATATCTGGAAGTAAGTTAACTTTAGGTTAAAACAAAATGGGGGTGAAATTTTTTATGTTATTAAAAAACATGTGGTAATAATACTTACTTGCACATGCAGAAAACCACTTAAGACTAGTTTCTGCTTACATGTAGAAAACCACTTACAACTAGGTAAAAACATTTGTTTATATATTGAAATGCTCTTGTAATACTGCACCCTCAGTGCAAGACTGCAGTAAGTCAGAATAAGTAAGTTTTGAGATAAAGATGATTTTGTTTATTTTCATACTAATATCAGTGAAATAAGACACAAGTTTTAAGAAAAATTAACATTTAATTATGATTTTGCATACTTTTCGGCCTATATTACATTAACCAAAGATAGAAATTTAAATAAAATAATATTGATGCTAAAAAATTTAGGAATTTCAAAGTTACAACACTTTTGCACAGAGAAAATTGTAAAAAGTGTAGACACATTTTCTGTTAGTTGTTGTCCTCTTCTTGTATATAATCTTGGGCCAAAATATTTTTATAAAAACTATGGGGGCTTCTTGTATCATACCTGGGCCCTGATTCTATTTCATTTCGATGTCGAAATTTAAAAGCGACTACGCCATAACAGTCGCAATTGCTAGCGATTCTCATTTTTTCGATTTTAGTTAAAAGTGGGGATATTTACTTTATCATATTGACACTGCTGAGAATTTGGGTTGGCCCTCTTGTTTATTGGCATAGATAAAAATACACCAGTGATATGTAAGAGAGTCTCTTACATATCTCTGAATTACACCTAGATTGGTAACAAGAACGGTTGACTACATAGGATAGTTCCATGTCACTGCAACACGTGGCTGTGACGTGTGGACAATTATCGATCTTATTGTTACTATTAGTTTTTATGGAAGATGAGTCTAATTTGGGATTAAAAAGTTTAAAACGAAAAATTTACGTTTTGTTTTTGTAAATAAATGGCAGATAATAAGATTTTTAACAGTACCTAAAACATTCAGACTTATGAATTCTGAATGATCTGTTTTACATGGCAAATAAAATTTATCTTCCAAATGAATGCATTTGTTAGTGTTATAATTAAATTATTAATGCCAGTTTACTCTCAAAGTAAATATTGCTGGTAAATAAAATCTATAAATCCGTGTTTTACTTATGTAGTCAGAGCACAAATTAATGTTCAAAAACATTTGATGATAAAATAAAACTGTTCAATACTGAACTATTTATTTCATAAACATACATAGATAAAACTAAACAGTATACAATACTAGGAAACTTTAGAAACATTCCCTGTGGAACAATTTTATTTAATTTTCTAATTTTTAACCTAGTTGAATCCAACAGGGATAAGTTTTTTCGCTTCAAATTTTCAGCTTCCTTGGATTTTAAATTTCTATAATTTATTCTAATTATTGTTATGAGTTTACAAAAGTCTTTAATAAGCTCATATGGGAACACTTTTTCTATTTTTAAAATCCTTTTTAAAATGTTTCCAACAACTCCATTATTTTTCCTATAGGTGTCAATATATTTTTCATATTTATTCCAAATTTTATTTTTATGAACCACTCATCTGTAGGCTTGGTAAGACCTCCATAAGAGAGTTGCTGCACGCATGATGGTAAACTATAACTATGTTCACTAACTTTGTATGTGAAATTACCTTTTATACTTTAATAATTCCTTATATTTTGTTTCAAAATCTACTTCAGCCTTTAAATCTATATTGTCACCAGCAATATTATCAGCTCTTCTGGATCGGTTAACCACTTAAGCCCTTAAAGGTTTCAACACTAAATCCTTTCCTTTTGGAAAACTCTGAAAAATAACAGGCATATTCTTGGTTTTCACACTCTTAAAATTATTGTTACAACCATATATGGCACACCTATTACCACCCATTTTGTTTATACAAGTAAATTTATATAGAAACAATAATTAAATAGTCATATAAGGCCGTTAAATCGCTAGTACAACAAAAAAATTGGCAGCAGGCATAACTATTCTATATAAATAATCCAAAATGTCAACCACGAATCCACACGCTACGTCACACTCAATACAACGCATTTCTTACATTAAAGCATAGGACAAAATCAATTCTATCTGTGTTTAGTGTCCTTGAGTCATGTCAGATTAATTTCGACTCGAAATTAAATTTCAACCACTTTCTTCAAGTTGAAATTAATTTCGATAAATCGAAAAGTAGTGACGTCCTTTGGTTAGTTCAGCTGAACTCCACAAGGCTCGCAAAGTCGCATTTCGACGACGCCATATTGATTTCAACATGTTTTCAGTCGAAATCTCAATTAGAATCAGGGCCCTGAATGGCATAAGTATACCAAATCTTTCTTTTTGGCCATTTGAATTTTTGGCTGTTCTTTGTAGGCAGGTTTAAGTAGCATTTCTCGTATATTATGTGTAGTACCTGATGATTTTTTTAGATTAAAATAATTCCATAGTTCATCATCATAGTTGTATGTTGTACTTAAAGAAAATTGTGTACAGACTATCTTTTCTACATTTCAGAGTTTTTATATCTGTCCACTTCACATTTGGGTTTAGTATGGTAATAAACTTTACGTTTAATAGATTCCAAGAAATCAGATAGCTACCTAGAATAAATAGGTACCTAATAAAATGGCTTATTGCTAGCGGCAATTTAATCTTTCTATCTCTGTACGTCATGTTTCTGATAGCCACAATTGCTTCGCTTTGTAATGACAATGTCATAACAAGGTAGAAAAATTATTTGTAAAACTTTCATTATTTTTATTTAAATTCAAAACAAAAGGACTATAATAAAAATATTTAAATCAGGCTACCTTGAGTACAGTGATTAGAAAAAGGATTGAAATTCACTACCTTAGTAAAAGTTGGGAATTACGGGGGGGCAATATGATAAGACAATTGACCCGGAAGGTTACATAAAGATTTAATATAATTTGGGATTTAGTTTTTATAGAACAAGTTATCTGAAAATAGATATTTTTAACCTGTCAGTATTGTTAATACATAAGTTTTAAAATAACTGTTTTTCCTTTCATAAGAAAAAATACTTTTTGGCTGTAAATAATTAGTCTTAAATAATTGATGGATTCGACCATAACTTGATGGAAATTCATTTTATGTAACTATTAAACACTGAAAACTTTGTTTTCAAACTTCCACAAAATTTATTTTAACTTATCACTACAGCTGTTTCAGCTGATTGCCTTTCTCAAGTGATCTATTTTTAGCATGCATTTACATTTTATAGTCTCTAATGAAATATATTGAGGAGGGGAGAACTGTTTGTCTCCAGTTGGTCATTCAGAATTATATCTGTGTTTTTTATTTTGTTGATTTCCATAGATTCTAACAAGGATAGTTTAAGGCCTTTATTTTGAATGTGAAGAATTTTAAATTCATCATTAAAAGAATGATTGTGATCTAGAAGGTGAAGTGCGTATGTAGAATCTGTTTTTCTATTATTGAAAGCCCTTTTATGTTCTGCTATTCGTTTATTAAAGTTTCTATCAGTTTGACCGATGTAAGTTTTTGGGCAGTCCCCACATTTAAGTTTGTACACACCACTGTGTAATCATTGGCTCTTGTTGTTTTTGATATATTTGCCTGGGTTGTTATTTGTTCGGAAAGCTGGTGTTATTCCTTTCTTTGTATGTAATTGAGCAGAAGGTACTGGGTTTTTTCTCTGGTGGTGGAAATACTAATTTCAGGGCGTTCTTTTGTAGTTTTTGATTTAACATTTTATTAATTGTTTGTTCGTTGTATCCGTTGTTTACTGCTATTTGCTTGATGATATTTAATTCTGTCTCAAAGTTGTATTTTGACATCGGAATTTCTGTTAATCTATGTAACATATTATGATAGGCTGCCAGTTTATGTTGTGTTGGATGGGATGATGAATAGTGTATAGTCGTGTCAGTATGGGTAGGTTTATGAAATATGGAGAAGTCATGTTTGTTTTTAAATCTGATAATTTTTGAATCTAAAAAGTTTATGGATTGATTTTGTTCTGTTTCTATTGTAAATTCAATATGACTATGAAGTGAATTAATATACGATAAAAATTGATCGAGTTGCCTGTTAGTTCCTGTGAAACATACCAGTACGTCGTTTAAATATTTGAACCAAATATTTGAAGTTTACTGGTTTAATTCAGTTATAGATTCCTTGAATTCAATTGTTGAATTGATTTGATAATTAAATAAAGTATTAACTACACACTTTGTTTATTATTTTTATTTGTTTTTTATTCCAGATCTTTGATATTTATTTTACCTCTGAAATTCATATTTTATAATTTTTAGGAGCAAAGACTCAAATTACAAAGTGCTGAATTGCTGCAATCTCACATCCGTAGTTATATTGTAAGAAAACATAAAAAAGACCAAGAAAGACAACTGTTTGATGAAATTGAAACCACAGCAGGAATACAAGTTATTTTATCAAAGTTACTGTTCTTTTACTACCCAAAAGAAGATCGAGAAAGGCTTGTAAGTTTAAGAAGTACTCATAATTTTACCCTTAAAGCATATGTACTATATTTAAAGTTTTAATTAAAAGATACACCATGATTTTGTTTTAAGCGGGCGTACAAATTGGAGGTAGTTCATGATTCTGTTTTTTAAACTTTGAAGCTAAAATCTCAGCAATCTTGTTCTATATTAAGTATGGTAGCACTTCGCGGTTTTTTCTTATTTGTGGGTCAATTGACGATATAAACAATGAAACTCTTTTAACGTTGTAGTTCCTTTTAGTCCTATTTTTTGAACAATCAATAGTCTATTAATGAGTCATTATTTACTGATATTATTACAGGTCCCAAATTTTGACCAAATTCCACATTTTTTCTTCATTTAACGCATGTTTAATCGCCGTTTGTCAATTTTCCTTTGTCAGATATAATGGGAAAATTTCTTACAATGTTTGACTATCCTTTAATTTAAATGTCGTATTATGTCGAACTATATGAGTCTTTTAACTTATGTTCATATCAGTTCAATAGGGTTTAGTTGACAGTGGTTGGAAAGAAGACGCACAACATCAATATCATGTGTTTTTGTAAGTTCTTTCACTGCATAACGTACTGGAGGTTTATTAAATGTTACAATTTGTAACAATACATAGTGAATTACAACAAATTAGATATCATACTACAAGAGATTCTTTTCTTTATCCTTTTTACTGATCGGATTAGAATTTCGTTTGTTCTGTTATACTATTTGTTCCATAATTTATTAGAGTTGTGTATTCTGTCGTTAGTGTTCCTTTCATTTTATTATTTTTATATCTGAAATTTTTCTTTTTGATATTAATATTTTCTTTACAGGGGTGTCTTTTTTAATTAGAACAATATATCAATGTTAATATAATTGTTTTGAGCCCCGTTTCTCTTTTTTGTAAGCACCATTTTTACAAATTCTTGATTTTCAGCTTCGCATTGCAGAAAGACTTTTAAATATTCAAGCAGACGTCATTCAACAAATAAATGCGGATAAATCGTTTGCATGGTTGATTAAACGGTTTCTGCTTTTATGTCTGAAAAATACTAAAGACAACCAAGACAGTATGGTGTTGATGAAATGCTTGTATGTTTTTACAGTTGATGCTCATACTTTCAGTTATCTTGTATCCAAAGGTAAGTAATATTATTTTATCTAAAAGTAGATTAAATTGGATTTAATGCTACATGTGTTGTTAAATGGGAGAGACAGAGAGAGATGATCGTATTTAGGGTGCACCGAAGGATAAGTGGCGGTGCGTGGTGAGTTGTCTACGAACTACATTAAAGCTTAAAGAACGCAACAACAGTGTTTAAATTTTCCGACATACAAAAAATGTATTCATTGTTTTTCATTTGATGATAACTGACCTAAATCCACTCGGCATTTTTAGATGGAGAAGGGCAATTCGTTGGCTTAGTAACACAAAAATGTAACTACATTTTTCCCGTTTTGAGACATCTACACCATTGAACTTACTTTAGTGAGTTCTATTATGTGACACACAATTGTATCTCTCTGAACACCTAAAACCCCAGTAAGGAATTTTCGTAACTACATTTCTAAGCAATCTTCTAAGCAAGTGTCACAGAAATGTAAGTACTGTTATATTTCTGTGATACTTATTTTCGTACTATAATAAGCTGATATTGAGTTACATTTTTGTGGCATTACTTTTATTGCACTGAATGGCGATTGCAGGTAGCAAGTTATTATGTTATTATGTTTAGCAGGGTGGTCCGTTGTATTTGCAGTTCTGTTACAGTTGTGAAACACGTGAACCATTTGATAATTTGTTTATTATATTTAACAGGGTGGTCCGTTGCAGTTCACTGTGAAGACGTAAATACGTGAATTAGTTTTAAGTTAATTGTTGTAGAGATTGGTATAATTATCGTTATAATACTGTTTTATAATTTTATTATTACACAATAATGTATTCAAGAGGAAAGAAGTTAGTTTTGTTAGCTTTTAACAAACCGGTACGAGGTGATGAAACACATAGTCATAATTTAGCGCTCTCATCACAACAAGTGACATTCAGATAGTGCCTCCCATGTTTGTACCAGTGAACCTATTAAACCAGGATATGAACAATGTGAGGATATATTTTTGACGATTAAGAATAAGCGAGACGTGTGGTGATCAAAACCGCAACGTAAATGTATCTGCTGCTGCTGTAAGCTGTTCAAACATTAAGAGATTCCAAAAATTGACCATTTCTTTTTGAACTTGGCCATTTGATGATGGAGTGTGACACGGTCCATGGTCATATTGAGAAAGCATAAAAAAATGTGGACATATTTGACCCCACTGGAAATAATAAACATTTATTTATTTATTTATTTATTGTGTCTATATTGTTTTAATATTCGAATATATTTTCAGATTATTATGGCCATCTTAAAAGACTCTTGGAGAGTAGCAACAACTATTTACAAGAAACCATTGTTCTCATTCAAAAACCATTCAAATTTATACATGAAAGTGACTATTTAAGTAATCTGGTGCTCTCAGAATTTTGTACCAATTTCTTGATACCATCATTGACTCATAACGTTAAGCATATTCTTGTTCCATACATAAGAAATCAACGAAAAGAATTTCCATTTGAAAAATTAATCCGGTATCTAAATACCGGATTTCATTTCGGAAAAAGTCACAGTTTGCTTTATTGTACGCTGGAATTGGAACCTGATGATTATGGTAAGCGTTTTTCCAGTTATAATAAAATGTACTATATCTATTTTACATGTATGGGTGCCGTTTAACCACATAGTTTTCATACATTTTCTGCTACGAAAAACACTGGATCTCGTATGCAAGTTTTTTTAGTAGTAGCTGAGAATCACCATTTGGATTTAAAAATTTTTTTGTAGAACCCAACAGTGACAGCATACAAGTGTTGTCGAAGCTAAGTGCTAATTTATATGAGCTAAAACCGACCTGTGATTTAACAGTTGAAGATAGCGATGACGAGGAGGAAGAAGATCCAGTAAGTACAGAAAAACGATTGCTACTTTCGGAATATTTGAAAATATTAAACAGATCTGATAAGGTTAGAAAATGGATTAATTTCTTTTTGAAACATAACCATGATGAAAGTGTGTTGATGGCTTTTACCAATTTGTGTCACAACTTGTTACTGGTTTACAAAGATTCTATGAGGAAATATCTGTAAGTACCTATTTTTTTGCCCGTATTTCGTAAACTTAAAACAAGTATAAGGTGTCTCAGAGTAGATTTTAATATTTAAACTTACCTTACGCCGATGCTGTATTCCATGGAAGCTGTACTTCGGCGGTGGTTGATGCACAATCCGCGATGTTAGTGAACGCTCGGGTAACGAAATGTAGAGAAGACGGAGTTATTACAGATGTGATACATCCAGGAAAACTATTCCAACTCTTCCGATGATACTATGACTTCCAAGATAAAACCACTTCGCAATCGAATTTTGTACGTTGATGCGCATGACGTCACTTGGCGATAAAAATTTATCTAATTTAATATTCTGAAATATATTTTATAAAGTGCACACACTTATGGGTCAACGTACTAGATAAACGATAAAACAGTACTAAATCTGACAATAAACTCCATGCAAAACAGAACATTTCTGGTGATATTAGTCGCCAAGTGACGTTACACGTGCAAAAGAGATAGACTGATCGCGTGCGCGTGGGTTTATCTTTAGTTCATAGTATCATGAACTCTTCCCAACATCGAAAGCAGTTGTGTCATGGTGTCACTCCGCCCTCCGGGTGAAGCGTTGTAAGCCTACTACTGCATAATGCACGAAAACCAGAGTATACGGCCACGGCGTGAAAATTAGACTGTACTTCTAAGAAACTCTCTCACCCCACATCGTCCGAACACGGCCACTCGCCCCATTGTATTTCTGTCTGTTTACCAGGCAGTTCTGTACTAGTCTGCGTCAACTGTGTTGACGCGGTGAATTGTGGTGAAGAAATCACAGTAATTCGCTTATACTATGCCATATTTTATGTTTATTTTAGATAAATGCTTTAGGCGGTAGGTACATATTAACAAATATAGAAAGTGGAATATATACAACAGGGAAAAGAGAACCAACTTCTGTTTTTTCTTCTTCATCATCATCAGTCTTATTCAATTGAACGTTGTCGTAAACCGGATGAGTCTGATATACTTATGGTCACTGATTTAAAATGGCCATCTATTTGGAACCAAAAAATGTAGGAGCGAAAAAAGAAGCTTTTCCTTGGATTGATTATAAGGAAGGAAAACTTGGCTGTAGTAGTTGTAAACCAGTGTCTCACTTGGGTGCTAATAAGACATTTCAGCATTTCAAAAGAATGGTGTTCTTACAAAGTTACTTTCAATGATAAAACCAAGGCTGCACAAGGCCTTGTCGAAGTAAGCAAATCCCAAACTATTGAAAAAGTCACAGATGCCATGAACGTTTCGCACCTCGAAACAACAAAAGTTGTTTTCAGAACTGCTTACTATCTAGCCAAGAGCAATAAGCCTCACTCAGACTTCTTTAACCTGAATTGCAGAATTGCAAAGAATGAACAATGTTGATATTGGAATCGGGCTACAGAAATCATAAATACAGAATCTAGAAATACTGCTGCAGACATAATTGATCTCGTTTCAAGTGAAATGAAAACAAAGATTATCAAGTCAATTTTAAACATTTCGGATAAAATATCAGTTATTGTATACGAGTCAACAGCTGTATGCTTAAAATTTAATCCAATAGTGTATTTAAAATGTGAGTTCAGCAAAGAGCAGAATTTTTATTTTTTGTTCTTAGAGTTGATTGAACTGAGCAGTCAAAAATCTCAGGTAATTGTTAAAAGTTTGCTAAGCTGTTTGAAAATGAGCGGAATTGATGATTACATGAAAGAAAATTTTGTTTTATTTGCAAGTGACGGTGCCAGCGTCATGTTGAGTAAAAAATCAGGTGTAGCTGAAAGATTTCTGGAGATCTTTTTTTAATTTTCCAAGGTATAATTTGGGCAACACATGGTTCCAGCAAGACGGTGCTACATCGCTACACGCTAACTGCGCAATTGGCAGTTTTTTAATTTTCCAAGGTATAATTTGGGCAACACATGGTTCCAGCAAGACGGTGCTACATCATACACAGCGAACACTTTAATAAACGCCCTGACAGAAATCTCTCGAGACACACTAATTTGACAAACTGATGATATTCGTTTGCCCCCAAGATCTCCAGACCTTACTCCTTTAGATTTTTTCTCTGGCGGTATTTAGAGAATATCGTCTACGCTAACCTACCAGCCACCACCGAAGAGCTGAAGTAAAACAGCCGCAACGCTATCAACAACATTTCAGTGGATATATGTGAGCGCCTCTTTTTCAGTTTGCTATTCAGATTTCAAGAGTGCTCCGAGTGAGATAGTCAATATCTAACCGACATGTGTCAAGAAGTAAAATCCGCATGTTCTATGTGTTTATTTTAGTAATACATGTTTTTTTAAGAGGTTCTTACGCCGAGTTTTATTGATTTAAAAACTAAAATCTACTCTGAGATAGCCTTCACTTACGGTTCTGTGTTAGTTCTGTAGTGATTTCGATCATAGTTGTGGTAGTTACCATAATTAGGTTGCTTAGTATACGAGCCCCATCCCATATCAGTTGGCCCAACGTTAGAATGATAAAAAAATAAAATTTTAAAGAACAAAAATAAAAGCGCAGTTTAAGAAGGTTTAATGCATCGAACAATATTTTTGAATTTCCTAATTATAGAAAATATTTTATAACGTAATGAAAACTATTGATTAAATAGAATAATAACAAATTTTAAAAAACGCATAGAATATATAATACTAACAAAAAAAAATGTGAAAGCTAGACAATTCTTCGAGGCATAGTTTTTACCAAGTTAGTCAGTTTACCTCTTAGACAGTCTGGATGGAAAGCTTCATTTTTCCTGCTAATGACGTGACTCCTACTGTCTCCAAGACACACTTCAAATCTGGACTCATCACTCCATTGTATTAACTACCATTGCGACTGACTCCAATATTTTAGCTCTTTTGACCATCTTAGTCTATTTTTCTTTGTTGTAATGTTAAAAGTATCTTTTACTTAGCCTAAAATAAAATGAAATTTATTAAAAACAATTCGTACTAATTTTTTCAACTACAAAACTTACTTTGTAAGTACCATATCCTAATTTGTGGGCCTCTCGGTGACATGTTGATATAGAAACGTGTCTTCCAATAACGTCACTCCATAAAACGCTTAACTCCATATAATTTGCTCGTCGATTTTTCACTATAATGCGTCTTAATGCCCTTCGATCTGCTTCTGTTATTTTACTTTTTCGTACATTTCTATTTTTTGTGACGACCGAACTTGTAGTTTTGTATATTCTGACTATATTTCTTACACTATAGCGTGACAATTGCAACATATTCGCGATTTCCGAATTGAATTTTTTAGAATTAAAAAATCTAATAATGATTGAACAAATTTTCTCATCGAACTTTACCTCGACCCATTGTACAATCCACAAACGGCAAAAAGCTTTACACTACTACACAATACATTTGATATTAACTGACAGTATTATTGTTTTGATGTCATTTTTCCATAGCTACCTCTGGATTTAACGTAATTATGAAAAAATCAACGTATGTTGACATAAGGAAATGCATAGCTAGGGTTTAGTGAATTTTTTTTATTTTATAAATAAGAAACCATAAGGGCTCTTGTTAACGAACGTTTTTTTCGACGGGTAACGGGCCGATGCTAAACGGGTACCCGTGTTGACAGTTCATAATTTTCAAGGGATATGCGTCCGTTGACAGTATGGAATCTCCGAAATATCGTCAGTTTTAAAGTAACAAGTGCACTCAATACATGTTATATCATGTCGTCAAAGAAAAAAAATATACTAGCCTACTGTTTGTATAAAAAATGCAGAAGCAACGGGAGAAGGGTAAAAGAAAAATATGGATACATCCTATTTTCTTAGAAAGAGAAAAGTATGGTGCTTTTCATACACTTTACGAAGAATTGGAAAAAGACGAAACAAAATTCTTCAATTACTTCCGCATAGGTCAAGAAACTTTCCGCAAATTGTTAGGAGTAGTACATAAAGGAAAACGTGCTGACACTAATATGAGGCTATCCCTTGCACCTGCTGATCGACTAGCTGTTACGTATGTATGAATTATGCTATTAGTATAACAGAAAAAAAACTTTCGGTTATAAAAAAACTAAAACAAAATACAAACTTAATATATTTTTTATTATTTAAGAATATACAATCTATATATAAAATAAAAATTATTGGTGAAATAACTTATTAACATCTCCATATCAAAATCCATTTTTAGCGGCAACAAAGAAAGAAATTTATTGAAACAACGGATGCTCGTCCAACGCCGTTAACACACTTGCATAAACTAAAATGGTTCACTGAGGGTTCACGGAACCGTCCCGTCGAACGTCTTGCCGAGGGGGACTGGGTACGTAGACGGTGAAAAGTTAACCAACGGTTGGTTGCCGTTGCGTGAACAAACATTCATAAGAACCTGAAAGGCACTGAGCAACGGCCAACGGGACGGTGTCAAAAACGACCCTTTGACCGTTGTCGTTAACAAGAGCTCTAAGGGTAATGTTTTTAATAAATATTAATAAAAATACCATATTACTTAATATGGGAACTTATAAAAACATGCAAAGTATGATTTGTTTATGGTAATCAACTTAAATTGCAAATTCCATAGGTGGGTCAACTGATATGGGAAAGGGGTCATATACTCATAAATTTTTTGAAAGTAACGAACAAATATTAATCTTAAAACATTTTTAGTTTACTGTATAAATTTGGACTTAGCAGTACATATTTAAAACGGCTCTGGGCATATTTGAACAAAAACAACACAGGGCAATTTGAAACCAAAATATCATCATTTATAGCTTGGAGGGAATACCATACAACTTTATCAGTTTTCTGTGATATGTTTACTTTCTATACTGAAACGCTAACCGATAGTGGTAAGTAACATTTTTTTTTATTTTAACACTATTTTAATATTTTTTTGTATACCTAAGTGAAATCTGGCGTTTGTTGTGCTCATAAATATAAAAGAAATGAAATAAATAGAAAGAATAGTTATTAAGTGGGATTATTGGGAATATGGTGCTTTTGTATAAAAACTCTTCTTTTTTAAATTCCTTATCCTCCAACAACATTGGCGATCAGTTTCATTACCATTACTTTGTCCGCAGTGGACCTAGGTAGTAGTAGCTCCATACCACCGGCGGAGGTTCTTAACCCTCTAACTGGCAAGATTCCAAAATTTTTTCTATTTAATTGGGAATTCTTTTCAAGTTTAATAATGTATTAAGAAACCTAGAAAAGCTATTAAAACGTAATTATCAATTTTTGTTTGGCTTCCAGGTAAAACAGGTAAAGGGGTCCTCAGATGACTCTTGTCGGTTTAAGTTAAAAATAGCGTTTTATTCATTTGAATGGATTTTATTAAAATAAACTTAAAAACAAACGGAAAAGAATGTTTGTACACTATTTTTTATGGTGATAATTATAAAACAGTTTTTGGCATTAGAACAACATAAATGAAGATCACATTTGCTACACACACATTGAGTAATTACTATTTAAATGGGAATAAGCCACAATTAAAGGTAAAATTACGTTTCAATTTCCACTTCGGAAATCGTTCTCAAAATACAAACATACAGTATATTAAACAAATTTTTTTTTTTTTTGTTACTTGGTGAAAAAATTCTTCTAATAATTTAATTTTATCTGACTCATTGATATGGACAATCCAGATATACATTATACATTTTAAAGTAGACGACTTTAAAATGTTATTGCCAATATTGTGGAGTTGCGTTTCTGGGACTTTACTTGTAAGATAGTTCATTCAATTACATGAAATCAACTTTAACTTGAGATTATCCGTCAGAAAAAATCATAGTATGTAATTCGTCTTTAAAAAGACAAACATATGCCATGATGACATTAAAACTCTCCTGTTAGTGATTCCATAGTAAATTATGAGAGAAAAACCAGGGAAAAAACCTCATAATATTATCCTTTTTTATCCTAATAATTTCCTTTTTTTACCACTCTCTTTGTTGAGCTAAAGTGGAAAGTGATCAATACCGTCGAAGCGAATGTCATCAATGGGTTGTTTTGATTTTTTCCAATTTCAGAAGTAGTTGGTTGCGGTGAGCTCGATTGTTATTTTGATCTTGAAGGTCGGCCAAGTACACTTTTTTCACTGAATACAAGGAGAGCAGTAGCAATTGGTTCTCTGAATTCTAGTAGCTGCAACAATTTTTCGTGTTACGGTAAGATATTGTTCAAATCATTGCATTTTTCAGTATATATGCTACGGTACAAAATATAAGCGTTTGTTACAGCCATGAAGATCAAGTGGTAGAAAATTCAAACCATTCAAACGTGTCTTCGCTCTAATATGGTAGAGATCCATCAATCCATCCATCAGATCGACTCCTCCCATATGTCTGTTGTATTCGCGAATGATCTGGGGACAGTTATTGATTTGGATTTGCTCTCAAAAACGGCTCAATGCCAAGATAAGTGAATGCCAGCCGCACGTTCTTGGTACTCCTATCGGTGATTGGAAATCATTCTGGCAATTATAATTTTGTTGGTTACGCGCCTGAATAGTTCAATTGAACTGCATCCAAACTATTCACGGAGATTGCGTAGCCACGAGATTTTACGTGTTACTACGCTTCTTCTGCCTATTTACCCTGCATTATGTTCCTTAATAGTTCGTATTTTTCACCTCTCATGATGTGCCACAAGTATTCCAATTTCCTGATTTTTATGGAATTTATAGAATTTTTATGGAACTTCGTATTGTTTTCCTAGTTGATATGATATGTTCAAAATACGTCGGTAACACCACATTTCGAATGCTTCTAGGTTTTTAATGTTTGATTTTTTAAGTGTCCAAGCTTCAACCCTATACAAAAGGGTAGAGAAAATATAACATCAAAGCATTCTTCTCGCGATTACAAAAAAGTTTTCTCATTCTATTAAAAGTTGACCGTGCAATTTCAATGAGGCATCTTATTTATTTTGTCTGATCAGTATCTGCTGTGATCTATGTTCCAAGGTATTTCTACAAGATATTTGTTCAATTTCTGTATTATCTAGTACTAGCTTAACTTTGATGTTTTGTGCTTTTGTAAATACCATGAACTTGGTTTTCTTCAAATTTTTCAAATTTGAAGTCGCCTACACCGTTGTAAATTTCAAAACGATATGCGTAACCTTGATAATCACGAAGCACAAATAGTTTGATGCTCCATTTGTGGGGCTTATTTGGCATAAATTGACGAAGACGATGCTTGAGTTTGGTCGAACTTATCTGCTCATCAACACACAATTTAGCCGTCTTTGGAATCGAATCGAAACTATTGTTGACCTTATCAGCTAATTTCGAATGCGGTGCACTTCATCTTGAAACGATAAGTATTTCTTTATTTCCATAAACTTTTTTACAGGCATTGTCTTCTGGATGGGGGCGAACGCGTTTTTGCTGTAGTAGCTCTCGAGATTAGGGTATCGATAAATCGACATGTTCATCTTCTTCTTCTTTGAGTGCCTCTCCTATCGGAGATTGCATATCATTAGGGCGATTCTAATTTTATTTACAGCTGTTTTTAATAATTCGTTAGTGGTACAGCCAAACCACTCTCTTAAATTTCTCATCCAGGACATTATTCTACGGCCTGGATTTCTGCGTCCTTGGATTTTTCCTTGCATTATATTTTGTAGGAATGTGTACTTTTGTCCTCTCATCAGGTGGCCTCAGTATTCAAGTTTTCTCTTTTTTATATCCAGTATAACTTCTGGATCGTTATTTTATCTGCGTATTACCTCTTCTTTTGTAATTTTATCCACCCGACTTATTTTCAGTATACGGCGGTAGCACCACATCTCAAAGCTTTTAAGATTTCTAACACTCCTGTGTCCACGTTTAACAGTCCGTGCATCAACACCGTAAAGCAAAGTACTGAATGCGTAGCATTTTAAGATTCTAGTTCGTAGATGAATACTAATCTCACGATTACAAAATATTTTTTTCATTTTTATAAAGGTAGACCTGGCAATTTCAATACGTCTTTTATCTCGTGATTTTGGTCACCTGTATTATTGATGAGGGTTCTCATCTATTTGTATTCGCTTACTTTTTCGAGTTGGGTACCGTTGATTGCGATACTAGTGCCATCTATTGGATTCTTACTGAAGGTCATACATTTGGTTTTTTTGACGTTATGTTGTTATGTTGTTGATTATTACCTCTCCCAGTAAAACCACCGACAGAAGGCGTGATGAAAGGACCAGAATCTTCTATTATAGGTAATAGCGAACGGGGTCGTTTCGTTGGCTTAAATCTTGCAGCATGTGTGGCATAGTCGGCTGAAGTAGATGGAATTACTTTCATAGATGTAGACGGCCCAACCTCCTCCTTTTTTAAAGATTAGACACATTCGTCAGCTTCGATTTGCACCGCCCGCCGTTGTCATTGTTGATGATGCAGCAGGTGCTTCTATGTCACTGATATTTAGCAACATGTTCACGTTTTGAATAAAGTAGTCGTTTGTTTCACCTGCTTGCATTTCACGGATACACTCTGTAATCATGTCATCTGGAGCGATCTCATCCGGCTCGTAATCTGGGTCGATGTCTGGATCATCATTGCTATAATCACCTTCTGATGAATCCGTTTCAACAGAGTCCATAAGTTCTTGGATTTGTGTCCAAGTGAGACGAAACTTGACATAAACCGGCAAGGGGTCCCTTAGGAACCCTTTTTATTTTCCCTTCTAAAGCACACTTAAAATACTTGTTTTCTAACAATTTCAATATATAGTGAAACTTGAAGCTCTAAGCCACTCATAAAAAAATGTTTTCACTACATTCAGATTATTTGCAGTCATAATTTTACTTCGAAAAAAGTTTTTAAATGAGAGGTAATTGTTCTGTGTTCACCTCGACCTGTTGCACAAAACTGAGACAAAAATGTAACGATAAGGTTTAATGAATTAAGAATGCATTTCTCTTCTATTTCTCCATTAATAATTATAATCATGTTGCAGTTCATATTTAGGATTTCTCATCACGTGGGCAAAGTACTCCAATTTTCTTCGGTGGGGAAATAGTCTGAGTTACTAACCCTTCCAGTAGACAAAGTTAACGCTACTGTCACCACTTCCTATAAAGAATAAGTAAACGAATTACTCAAAAATACATTCTGTTAGAATGCAATCAATAGTGATCCCCAAAGTCCCCCAGATATACCAAATATTTTAAAACATTTAAAAATGAAGGTATTCATTATTTAACTTACTTACATATCTGTTTTTCTGTAGAAACCTCAGATACAAGCCACACATTCACGCAAAACGACCTATTATCAATGTCAAAATTGCTGAAGAATGTAGCCAGAGGATTGATCGAAGTAGCATTTCCTATGTGTCGTTCTAGCTCAATTCCATCAACGCCGGAAGTCCAACATTTGTACAGGGCCTGTCTGAACTGCGTCCGTATGCTATACACATTGGACTTGCGGAAAAAGTTTTGTCCAAGTGGATTTTGGACCAGCGATAAGATGCATATACCGCCCGATCTGGCTCGGAAGGACTATTTATCGAAGAAAATATCGTCGTTTTATGGAGCCCGCAATGAAGGTATGAATATGATACAGAAAAAGTTTTGTAAGAGTAAAAATGTTTTTTTAGAGATTTTTGATCATTGTAGTCCTTTTATTTTGAAATTTATATTTGACTCAAATATTTTGTAGAAGACGAACATTTGCCACCTCTGTCTACAATCGAACAACGTTCCTTGGCGATACTAGAAGAGCTTCCGTTTTTAGTTAATTTCAACACACGATTTTTATTGCTCAGAGATTTATGTAGGAACAGTTTAGGAGAGGACGATTATCAAAGACTGCACCACGATCTGATGCATGAAAATGTAGTAGCCATAAGAAGAACTCACATCTACGAAGACGCCTTTGACAAAATTTCACAAAAAAGTGGTAAGAAATTGTACCCTATTATTATCCATCCAAATTACTGTACATGATATACCAAATACTAACGATCTCATTCTATCATTGACATATATGTATAGATATGCATATATGTATAGATATGCATATATGTTTGCAGATAAGTTAAATAGTAAACTCTTAAATATTGGGGAAATCTGCAAGAAAAACTCTAATGTGTATCAATTGTTTAGCCGAACGTTTTCGCCAAAGAGAATTAATTTGGCTTCTTCAGGGCTGAAAGAGAATAAATTATAATTAGCTACCATATATTATCTAATAAAAAACATTTACTTACCGTAAATTTTAGAAATGTCGAGTTATGATGTTAAAAAACTTAGCTAGTAACAACATAGTGGTGTTTTTTTGTTACTATGTGCAAAAAAGTTTTTTTGTTAACGTTGGAAATGTATGGTAGCTTTGAACTTAAAACGCAAAGGTTTACCCAAGGTTAATCAAAAAACCCAATGTAACTACATTTAAAGGAAGTAATTCTTTGAATTGTCGACAATAACTAAATTTTTGATTGTTATAAAGTTTGAATGTGAGGTTCTGTTTTCATAGAACGCAAGCGCTGACAATTACAAGTAGGTCATTTGAATATTTATGTCGTTAAGGTTCATTGGTAAAACCGATGAAGTTAAATCCCAGTCTGGGGAGATATTAGTTTAGAATTTTCGTAATTGAAATTCTTTTTAATTAGTATATTGTTCATGTATTATTATAATATCTTATTGAGATGTATCTAAGAAAAGCAAGGGAATGTTATCTTTTTTAGTGAATGAAAATTATTATTAAAGTAGATTAGTTGTTAATAGATATATCAGTCAACTTAGTTATCTGTGATGTATTGTTCTTGGTATCTGATTTAAGTAAGAAGTGGTATATATCGCTTAGATTCTTAATGTCACTCTTAACATTGATGGAAAAATCGTTAAGGAAAATATAAGACATTTCAATGAACTCTCTTTCAGATTTATTGTTCTCTCGGTGGAGAATTGTAGTGTTCGTATATTCCATGTGATGACCAGTGGAATGGACATGTTTGGCTAATGCACAGCGGTCAGGGTGAAGTCGAGAATCACTTTTGTGTAGTGTAATACGTGATTTCAATAATTGAGATGTTTGGCCGATGTAGGAATTGCTGCAAGAGAGGCATGGAATGTTGTAGACAATATTACTAAGCCTATCTATGGGAGTCTTATCTTTTATCTTCGAATAAAGATTATTAATTGTTAGGGCTGATCTACAAGCCACATTTAGTTTAATGTTATTATTATTATTCCCAAAGCTATTTTCAACACGTTTTAGAATCCTTGTTAACCCCGGAGTGATATCTCTGAAATAGGGTAATGAAAAATATTTATTGATAGGAGTATCCGAGACTGGGTTCCACTTAAGACATCAGGATCAGCATTGTTAGTCACGATGGAAGGTGAAGTATCTTCATTATGGATAGTATTAAACAAAATCTTATTTACTAATGGTGTTGGATACGAGTTTGAAATAAAAAGTTTCTGAAGGATTTGTAGGTTTTTTGTATGAAATGAAGGATCTGATAGTTTAATTACTCTATTTTTCATCTGTTTGATTAAGTTGACTTTGGCAGAGTTATTATGGTAAAAGTGGTAGTTAAGGTATCTACCAGAATGGGTCGATTTTTGATACCAATCTTTAATGTTGTTGTTTTCCCTAATCATCCTTATGTCGAGAAAGGGGACGGATGGTAATTGTCAGCGCTTGCGTTCTATGAAAACAGAACCTCACATTCAAACTTTATAACAATCAAAAATTTAGTTATTGCCGATAATTCAAAGAATTACTTCCTTTAATGTAGTTACATTGGGTTTTTCGATTAACCTTGGGTAAACCTTTGCGTTTTAAGTTCAAAGCTACCATACATTTCCAACGTTAACAAAAAAACTTTTCTGCACATAGTAACAAAAAAACACCACTATGTTGTTACTAGCTAAGTTTTTTAACATCATAACTCGACATTTCTAAAATTTAGGGTAAGGTAAATGTTTTTTATTAGATAATATATGGTAGCTAATTATAATTTATTCTCTTTCAGCCCCGAAGAAGCCAAATTAACTCACTTTGGCGAAAACGTTCGGCGAAACAATTGATACACATTAGAGTTTTTCTTGCAGATTTCCCCAATATTTAAGAGTTTACTATACATATATGTATATATATGCAATTTATGTAAAAGAAAATCTTATGTATTCTTCTCTTAATCTAAATGAATATAATGTAGAGCAAAGTTCAGAGTTTTGTGCAATTTATATACCTCAATAAATACCAATATTTTAACTGTATACAGATCTGGGTAAGGCTGACTTTGACTTGTTTTTGGTAAACTTTGAGAATGTCATAACGTCCTTGCTTAGTAAAGCAGTCTGATCATACGTGGTAATTTTAATATAAATTTTAAAATTAAATCTGACCCTTCTTTTCATATTCAAAATCTATTAACATCGTTTCGTCTAAAAGTAATTACATATAGACGATTATACTATAATCACATCCCAGTCCAGTGGTTGCATCGACAACATTATGACAATTTTTTTTTAAATATACAGAGTGGGCATATTTTAGCCTTGTTTTTCTGACCATCGAGCTCAATTTTTATTTATTGACTCTGAGCATAAAGTTGTTACACTAATCAAACATTTCAACGGTTTATTACTTCTTCTGGTTTGCAGAACTGGACTTTTTCTATGATATTAATAATGATCCATATTTTTTGAGTCTTTCTTACCGAAACTTATAACAACTTAATATTAACCATTTTTCACTAACAAAAAGTACGACAAACTTCTGAAAAAACACCCGTAATGGTTTAATAATGAATTAAGTTCTTACAAATCTAATCTTTCTCTTATTAAACACATTGCAGATTCCACCAAGGATCCCGATTTGTTCAAAGTATATAAACAACAAAAATTTGAATATAATCGGTAATTACAAATTGCTAAAAAGTCAGCTACTGTGATTTTATCACTAATTCCAATAATAAACCTAGAGACTACTGGAAAATAGTAAACTTGGAAAGAAACAACACAAGATCCAGTTCGGTACAACCTGATCTACCTCCAGACGAAATAAATTAATTTTTTACTACAATTGATGAGAAATATAATTACATCTCTTCCCGCTATTAAAAAGTCCTTTATTTTTCGTCCCGTTGTGGAAGAAGAGGTCTCTCAAATAACAAAGTCTCTTACTAAAACTCTTACTAAACTTACTAAATGGTTTTAATACCTTTTTCAGTCATCTTATTAATTTAATTCTATCAACTGGAGTATTTCCAGAAGTACTTTTGGTAAAGTGATTGAAAAGGTTATTAAACAATAATGTTATTCCTATTCTGAGTCAAATAATTAATGTTGTGAATGAGGTGATTGAGGGGCTTGAACACGCCAATCGCATAGTAGTTTCTCCTTGCGACTTGTCGAAGACTTTTGTTTGCCTTTCACACGACATTTTGCTCCACAAATTAAATTATTCTGGAACCAGAGGTATCCCTCTTAAGCTTATAACTTCTTATCTATGTGGCAGACACCAGTCGGTAGTATCTAAAGGTCATTTCTCCGATTTTCTATCCGTAAAATATCAGTCCTTCAAAGACTCCCGCTGACATATCGACAGTCATATAGACTGACAAGACATATCGAGTCCCACAAGGTTCGGTCTTAGAACCTCTTTTGTTTATTATTTATGTTAACGATTTGCCTAAACGATTTAATATCTCCGTATAAATCCATACAATTCGCAGATGATACGACATACTTTATAACAGGAAAACATAATGATGATTTAAAAATTTCTCATGAGGAAGTTTCTCATGGTTTGCTGCAAACAAACTAAAACTTAACTCTGTTAAAACACACAATTTGGTTATATCTGCAAGTAATTTACACAATGATCCAGATAACAAAGATACTGTTATACTATTGGGAATATCCATAGATAATCGAGTGAACTGGTCAGCTCATATCTCACAACTAAAGAAAAAGCTATCAAGTTCATTATTTGTTATTCGCCAACTAGCAAGGGTTGTCAACTTTGAACCATTAAACATGACATATTTTTCTTTATTCCACTCTTACCTAAACTATGGTTTAATCATATGGGAAATTCAACAAATGCACTTTAAATTTTTAAAATGAAAAAGAAAGCTATCAGAATTGTAGCAGGGGTTAGTTATCTAGAACACTGCTGACCTTTCTTTATCAAATTCATAATTATGCCGCTACCTTTCTCTCTCCAATGGCGCTACAGCCCAAATCGGACCTTGGCTTCCTCCAAACTATGCCTCCAACCTTGTCGGTCCCGCGCCGATCTTCTCCAGGTTCTCACGTCTAGCAAATTTTGCAAGTCCGCTGCCACTTTATCCTCCCATCTTTTCCGTGGACTTCCTTTTGGTCTTGAGCCCTGCATTTTACTATCTAGGACTCTTTTCGGCAATCTTTCTGTCTCCATTCTTACTACATGACCAGGCCAGCGAAGTCTCTGAATTTTAACGAATTCTGAGATCGGTGTCTCTTTGAACAGTTGGTAGAGTTCGTGGTTGTACCTGGATCTCCATATTCCGTTTTC
>OU898277.1:39680770-39703770 GCA_918026665.1 Diabrotica balteata
TTGCAATCTGGATTAGAGGGATCTCAATATGGATAATGCAAGTAGGAGAAAATTGTAAATTTGGGGACTAAGAGATAAGAACCCACGAACTGAATTACTTTCATGGCTATACATTTGCATATCGACTTTCCGAAAATTATTGCGAGAGCCAGTTATTGTAACATAATACTAGACTTCCGCAATAAAGTAAATATCAAAAAAATATCATCGACTGCTAACAAAATCTATATTTGTAAAATAGACTGAAAATTGAACCTCTTTGTCAGTGATAACAGCTTTTATATTGGCCAACAGATATTATAAGACTTTTGTCCTACGAGTATTCATTCTTATCAAAATCAAAATTATGTAAAATTGATCTCCATCAAAATAGTGTACACAAAGTCGGCAAGATACAAAATGGCTATTTCATAGTTTGAGTGGTGGCTACAAAAATGGCCATGCAATCATAATTGCTTAAGTTAACGAATGAATTACATATTTTTGTAAAACAAAAATTTTTGCTTATAGCTTTTTCTGGAATGTTGAATCTGAGGACACATTCTAGCTTGGTGGTCCAAAAATAATCAGCCATCATATATACATCCAATATACCTTGATACTGTGCCTCCTCGATCTTGAAATTGTTGGTGGAATCATATACTCTGCTTATCACTTCATCACACTCATATGAAAAATGCAATTTCATACTCATGTTGCAACTTAGCAATTGGAAACTCTCAAAAGCTGCTGGACATTTCAGCGTAATTCTGTATTCGTATATTTCCAAAAAAGTTTCTAACAACGTTCCTGAAAGCCAATCAAAACATTTTTTTCAATTTCTTTCATTTATCTCATGAAATATTCATATTTAAGAAGCTGTGGACCAAATCTTGGCAGCCAAATCTGCCGAATCTGTGGACCAAATCTTGGCAGCCAATTCGACTTTATCCGATGTTTCTTACAAGTTTTGCTGTCCCATGTATACAAAAAGCAGCAATATTTTGTATATCCACAATATTATCCAAGGTAGCAGATCATTTTAAGATCAACACAAATAGTCCATTGGTGCATGTGATATTGAAACAGATTTTTCTTATGTATTCATAGTTTTTACTTAAATGAACTTGATGGCCTATCGGAATTAAACCAAATAAAGTACGATAATATACAAATTTCACTACTTCGAAAATATTATAGAAACGCACTTTCTCTGATCGAAAATAGGATAACTTAGCTCCATTTTCAAGTAAGTTTCTCTCGCGTAGTGTTGATGCTGAGACGTCTAAAGCTTTTTTGGATGGCTCTAAATCTTATATTAAATTACTCAGCTCTTGATAATGAAATGACATCTATCGGTGAAAGTTAGTGTCAGCCAATAGGTGAGCAATTGTGCTTCTCATGATCCATGCTAGATTGTGGGTTAGAGAAGAAACTTGACGTTTATTTATATTTCATTAAATTACCAATGCACCTAATCCCAATACTAACCAGCATTTTAAATTTAACATAATCTGCTATTTAACAGTTCTAGGTATTCTTAATGGTTTACCTTGATTCTAATAATTATTGATGCACACTTCACTATCCTGGCTAGGTTCTCTGCCCGAATTTAAACTGGACATTTATATATTTATCACTATCACACAAGCTTAAAAGTTTGGTCGGTTTGAGCCTGCGGATTAGGTCTTGATTATCTCACAGTTTTAACACATCGCTATTTGTATGATTGTATAGGGGTTTTGCCATGCAATTTGTAAAAGGCGCAGATTTTAAGCAAAAATCTAAAGTCTGGTTTTGCAAACTAAGGATGCAGTTTAAGTATCTAGGCATCACACTATCTATCAGTAAAAATCTCAAAACAGACGTGGAAGATCAAGCGAATAGAGCAAAACAGAGTCACAGGTTGCATCAAGGCATCAATATAGAAAAATAAAAATATCAGGAAAGAAATGAAAGGCAGAATTTACAAAACAGTCATCAAAAAATAATGACATATGCGGCAGAATTATGACTTGACACAAAAAGAAATGTTGGAAGCAGTAAATTTGGAACTTTTAGAAAAATTGGTGGTAAAACACTATGTTTTAGAGCTAGAAGTATAGATATACAACGTAGATGCAAGCTGGAGAACATCAAGCACTGGATAAAATAGACTAGTAAAGATGGCGACAGACGGTCCTCCAATAGGAAGACGATTAGTACAAAGACACGAAAATGAATGGAAGGTAAACATACTGGAGACCCATTACAAACAGACAGGGCCATGTCTACATAAAAAAGAAGAAGAAGATCATATGGAATGAGGATTCCTCTAAGAAATGCCAAGATTGCTGACTTTATTACCATGCACGGTCAGGTTAGTTTGATGATGCGCTGATTCACTGCTTCCCAGGATATTATTGCACTTCTAAGCCTCTTTCTTATAAATATAGCCACTCATTGGGCTCTTTTATCTCTCTGTATTCCTGAGAAAAAGTGGTCGTATTCTCCTAGGTTCCTGAGCCTTGCCCTTTCTTTTTTGTTGAAGTACTAAAACATTCATTTTTGATTTGTTTGACTTCCGAAATGACGTCTTTAAGTTTACTGGAGGAGCCCTTAAACGTTTGAAGTACCAATATTCATACTGTTATAATTTAAGTAAGGTGAAGTCCTCCTTCTAGTTTGAAGATATCAAGATACAAGAAAATATGTATTTTAGGAAATATGCACAAATAAACGTCTGGCCATCAACAATTATACTTTATCCCTTTTTACATACAGAACAAATACAAAACTTGAGATGACAGTAGTTTATGACCTATTTTTGACATTACTCATTGAATTGTCAACAATGTCACTTCATATAGAACAACTATAAACAACATCCACTTTTTATGTTGGATATTCTTACACTCTCCGTCAACATGAAAAGTAGATAAGCTAAATAATAGACCTTAACAATTTTGGTTTATTTCTAACACGTGTAGGTTAACGCTTAGATTCTTGAACACCATCACTATTTCTTTCTTCTCTATTCACTTCTTGATTTTCACTTGCACTTTTTTCTACACTTTTTATATTCTCAGATTCCACAATTTCACCGATACCACCTTTTACTTCTTCGGAGTTTTCAGTCGCACTAAAACATTCCGACTGATGTTGGTTCACTGATTTTGCTTTAATTTCAACAATTCGCAAATTGCAAATAACCTCAGGTTTAAATCGTACGTCGTGGCTCAATACGATTCTTCTGTCAGATGGAATCCATATCCTAAAACCATCCCTGTCATTCACATAACCAACTAAATATATATTCTATATATTCATTTTCTTTAATATCTTTCTTTATATGTTGCTTATGCTGATGACCAAATCTTTCATGGTACACTTGCAACATATCTGTTCACTCTGCTAAGTTTAATTGAACGGGATTTGTCAGTTTCATAACACGTATATCAAGTGCATACAGGCCATTACTGAAGTATCCAGATTTACAAGTGTTTTTATCATATATATTTACACCTTTTTCATCAAGTACTGTAATAAAACCCCTTTGTGCAGCAGCTTTCACAGAAAAAGAAATGAGCACTTGCTTCAGGAACATAAAAAACATTCTCAAGTCAGCACCTTTCCATTTATTATTCAGATGCGTTTGAATTTTTATGTTCATTGTCCATGGGCTAACATCATACATCCTTCTTACCAGGGATATACTTTCTGGTTCAGCAATTTCTGTATAAGTGAGATAATATGCTTATCTGTAGTAATATGATTTGTGGCTCCACAGTCACAATACCATTTTCCAGCTTTAATACAATTGTTAGATGAGAACTTAAAACAATAGACAAAAAAAGCAGTACCATTACTTTTATTCTTACATAAATTCTCAGCTGATTTTTTCAACGGACACTCTTTCGCCCAATGGCCTAATTTTATTGCATTTTATGACATGGAAATTTTCTTTTGCACGATGTAAATTTTTCTTTGACTTCATACTTTGGTTCTGATTTTATTTTTCTGTCGGACAATTGCGTGCAACAAACGCAAAGATTTTACAGTACTTTGGTCACGTAATTCAATGGTACACAATTTCTCAATCAGTAAATTCAAAGTTTGATTCTTTGATGGTATCGTGTCCCAAAATCTTTGAAATTATCAAGTCCTTACCCAAAGTTGATAAGACCCAACCATTTAATTTTCTTTCGGATAAAACATTTTCATCATGCTTTTGCAGTTCATCATTCAAATCTATAAATAGTTTCTGCAACTTCGCAACATGTGTACTAATATCTTCTTTTTCATCACGTTTGGACTCTAAAAAATTTGTCCCATATTTCACTAGCGTGAGTACATGTCAACACGAGCTCAGCAACAGTTTTTCCTAGCGTACTTGCTTACAAACTTACTGCTTTCGCATCGTCTTTTAACCATTGCTGATGCTTCTGTATTTCCACTGAAGTTAAATCTTCACTAACCTCAGGACACCTACACATACCGTTTACAATGTCTTCAAGTGCATACGAACGTAATAACATCGAAACGTGCCATTTCCACGTTGATCAGTCTTCAGGACCCTCGAGTTTGTCAACTTGAATTTTATAATCGTTATTGCTGGTCGCCATATTTTATTCATTCACCCACAATAACAACAAACAAAACTGAATGAAGTACGAACCTAACCTGTTCGCAGTAGAAGCGTGGACTGGGCTCATAACCTGTTATAATTTAAGTTAGGTGAAGTCCTCCTTCTAGTTGAAGACATTAAGAGACAAGGAAATATGTACTTTAGGAAATATGCACCAATAGACGTCTAGCCATCAACAATTATACTTTATTTCTTCTTACTACGAACATACAAACTTGACTGACAGGAGTTTATTGACGTTTATGCTATTTTTGACATTTACTCATTCAGTTGTCAACAATGTCACTTCATATAGAACAATTATAGAACAACATCCACTTTTTATGTTTGATATTCTAAACACATAGTCCGTTTTCTAAGCTCAAGTCGTCTTCGTCTGTTCAATCGTTTCCAAGAAATGTTATTGGAAGATTTAACCTTTAAAAGTTTTTAATAAGTATTGAGGGGTTAACCCGATGCCTCAATCCTCATCCTGGAAGACCGAAGCTTTGATTTCAGAGTGCCGTTCCAAAGAGACCTGTCTTCCCTGATAAGACTATCCCTTCACGGAAGGATATTCACTTTCTCTGATAGGACTATCCCAAAGCCGTCTAACTATCTCTCTCTCTCTTGTCGTTTCCTCATTGCTGAGGATCGTGATTCCCTACAATGCGGGCTGTCAATTCTCTCCATCTCTTGCGATTTTGGGCTGCTCTCATGGACTCGGAAAACGTCTCTCCAGTGGCTTTCTGTACTTGATCTGACCATCGGATAGGTGAGCGTCCTCGGCCTCTACGTCCTTCTACGTTTCCGCACACAATTAGTCTTTCTAAGTTGTCATTGTCTCTTCTCGCAATGTGGCCAAAAAACTTTAAAACATTTGCAAGACACTGAGAGGAGAGTCTGGTCTGAATGTTTAGCTCTTCGAGAATCGACTGATTGGATCTGTGCTCCGTCCACTAGACGCGTAGCATTCGTCTCCAGCACCACATTTCGAATGCGTCAATCCTTTTCCTATCCTCTGATTGTATTGTCCATGTTTCGGCACCGTAACTAAAGATTGAAAAAACGAGTGTCCGTACCAGTCTCATTTTGAGTTTTTTGGACAAGAGAGCGGTCCTTCCATATTTTTGACAGTCGAAATCGCGTTCTTGGCCATTCCTATTCTTCTGCGAATTTCCGTTTGGCAGGAGGCTGCATTGCTTAAGGAAGATCCTAGATACGTAAACTCGTCTACTTTCTCGAATTGATCCTGTTGTTTGGAGGATATTCGCGTGGTCCACAATCATGATTTTTGTTTTCTGATTATTAATCTTGAGCCCACACTTGTTGCTTTCGGTTTCTACTCTCTTTATCAGTCTCGACATCTCCTCTTCAGATGTTGCTATCAGTGTTGTATCGTCTGCGAATCTTAAGTTTGAGATCTTTTTCCCTGCAATGGAGATGCCGCCTCTCCATCCATCGAGTGCGTTCCTCATTATGTATTCTCCATATAAATTGAACAGGTCTGGAGATAGTATGCAGCCTTGTCGTACACTCTGCTGGTTTTGAAGGTATCAGATTGCTGGTTTTCAATTCTTATTTTAACTGAGTTATCTTCGTATAAGTTTTTAATTAATATTGTCAAATGATCTGGAACTCCCATCTCATGAAGAACTGTCCAGAGAACTTCCCACTTTACACAATCAAATGCCTTTTGGTAATCTAGAAAACAGATTATTATTGGAATTTTAAATTCGCGGGCCTTTTCTATGAGCTGCCGCATATTAAGAATTTGCTCTCTCGTACCCTTCCCTTTGACAAAGCCTGCTTGTTCTTGGGGAATTTGGTTGTCTAAGTACTGTTGCAAACGGCGTTTAATGATTCTTAGTAATATTTTGCTTGGATGGGAAATCAGTGAGATGGTACGATAATTACTACACTTTGTAGTTGTTATTTTTTTATGGATTGGTATGCACAATGATGTGCGCCAATCTCTGGGGCACTTTCCGCATCTCCAAATTTTATTACAAAGTTTCCACATTATGTAGCATCCTTTGTCTCCCATGTTCTGAAAGAGCTCTCCCGTGATATCATCGCAGCCAGGGAGTTATTCTTCTTGAGGTGAGTTACAGCTTCTTCAATCTCGGACAGCAGAATTTCAGGTTCAGGGTTGTATTCAGTGTTTTCGAGGGCTGAAGTGTGGCCTAGATTTACGTGTTCTTCCCTGTAGAGCTCTGAACAATAGTTTTTCCATGTTTCCAACACTCTGTCGATATCACTTATGATAATACCATGTTTGTCCTCTATTGCATAGTTCTTGGGTTTAAATTCTCTCGCAAGAATTTTCACTTTCCGGAAGAGGTCTTTGGTTTCATTTCGATATCCGTGATTTTCTATTTCTTGGCAGATTTCAGAGATGTATTCTTGTTTGTCTTTTCGGCATCTTCGTTGAATATCTCTGGAGAGAGCTTTATATGTCTGTTGATCACAGGGGCCAACTTTAAGTTGCTTTCTTTGTTCAATCACTTTCCACGTGTTTCTGCTGATCCATGGTTTAATGCTATTATTTATATTTATATTTATATTTATATTGGTTCACTGTTGTTACGATGGTTTCTTTAATATCTGTCCAGGCTTCATCCACGCTTCGTTCTGACTGATTGTTCCCTATTCTGGTTAGTGCTGGTTCAATTCTCTCTTTAAAGGTAGCTAATTCGGGGTCCGTTAGCCCAAAAGAACGGGGAGAAGCTTTGCGTATGTTCTTGAAACGCATTCTGTAATCTGCCATCAAGAGCTGGTGATCGCTTCCGCATTCTGCTCCTGGAAATGTTTTTGCGTTGGTAATTGAAGACTTCCATCTCGAACTGATCAGAATAAAGTCTATTTGATTTCTTGTTTTATCTCCAGGTGATTTCCAGGTATAGAGTCTACGCGGATGATGTTTGAAATGCGTGTTCATTACAGAAAATTTCCTTTGGTTGCAGAATTCTAGTAGTCGGTCTCCTCGCTCATTCCTATCTCCTAGACCATATGGCCCTATAATCATCTTCGTGTGGTCGTCTAGATTCGTTCTTCCAAGTTTGGCATTAAAGTCGCCTAGTATCACTACTATGTCTTTGTTTGGTATTTATCAAGTACACTTTCGAGAGCCATATAAAAGTCTTCTAGTGTTGCTTGTTCTGCCGTGGATGTCGGGGCATATATTTGTATGATGTGGAGAATGGATTTTGAGCATTTTAGTCTCAGATGTATAATTCTGTCATTAACTGCATCATATCCATTTACGTAGTTCTGGAATGTGGGTGGTATTATAATTGCAACCCCATTGATGCTCTCTGTTTGGTGGCCTGAAAATAAATGGTATTGCCAGAGGAGCTTCGGAAATGCCCCTTACCTTTCCAATGAGTTTCACTGATGCCAAGCATAGAAATTCGATAATCAGCCATTTCTCTCTCTATTATATGTAACTTTCCAGGATGTTGGATCAAACCTCGTATATTCCAAGTTCCAAATCTGTTGGTTTTCCGAAGAGAGATTTTATTTAGTGTTCCAGTAGTCCTTTGTGCACCTGCGACCTGGTTCCCTGTCGCATCGAGCCCGGTAGCCCATTTCACATCTCCCACCCCGAACGTGGAAAGACGCCGATTGTCAATCGGTTCGCCTGACTGACCTAATCTAATTTTGTAACACTCATATTGTAGAAAATTGTCTTAGGAATGTAGTGAAGTGGTTTCCTCTTGCCTACTTCACCGCTGTGCAGAGACCGTGTATGTGTTCCCACTGCGCTCTCTGATGTCTGATCCATAACCATACCAGTCCCCATGACCTCTGCTCATGCTCAGTTTTAAACATCCAGCTGCAGATGTTTAGTTTGCGTTTGGGTTACACGCTACCTTTCACCATATCTGGCTACCCTCACTTAGTTTAGCCTGCAGACCAATGCAGTTTCCCGGGTGTGGCACGTGGAGCCATAAGTGAGAGTTGGTGTCTTATGAGGACCAGTTATCAAGAACCATCTCCGTCTATGACGCTTGATGTGGTCGTTCCGATAAAAGGTGCTACCCCTATAACACAACTCTACATCCCCGTCTAACTATAAGCCGACTAATTAAGCACACAAATGTACAGTATGCTGGCATTAACATTTATCTATTTACAGGATATATATATATATATATATATATATATATATATATATATATATATATATATATATATATATATATATATATAAACAAGAAAGCTGGAATATTTAGGCCACATTACCAGAAGTGTGAAATATGAGTTATTATGGCTCATAATGCAAGGTAAAATCAATTGTAAAAGATCCATAATAAGACGAAGAATTTCCTGGCTGAGAAACCTTAGAGAGTGGTATAGTTGCAGCTCAGTAGATCTTTTTAGAGCAGCAGCCAATAAGGTACGGATATCTGTGATGATAGCCAACCTCCGATAAGAGAAGGAACTACAAGAAGAAGAATTTGCAGGATGACAATCGGACAACTGTCAACTTTATTATATTTACATAAAAACAAAGACCTCTTCTGATAAACTACTTAAAATTAAATCAAACTCTCAAGTTGTCAAAAATAATAGAATTTAATTAGTGGCGTATATTTGTCAAAAATGCCACATTTTTGTATATTACATAAAAGTAGTACCTTATCCGATTATGTTGGTGTTCCTAAATCAAGACTTAAACTTGCTCTTAGAAGTTTATTTATTATATCCGAACATAACGTATTCAGTTCTGTCTACTTTAGAAGTGAGAAAGAAATCAAGTTAGAGAAGATTAGGCAACTTGAGTTGGGCTACTCCTTCATTATACATCCGTTTAGTAAGTTTCGTATGTACTATGAGTTTTGGCTGGTGTTTCTTTATGCAGCAATTGTAATCGTCAAAGCTTTAGATGCAGGCATTCGTGATGGAAGAGCTGGAAGTTGTCCAATCCCAGAAAACTTTCATTATCAAGACCGGGATAATGCATTTAAATTATACGCCTTTATTTCTACCACCATAGATATTATATCTTGGACTGATATATTGATTAACTTTATTACAGGATATGAGGTTTCAACAATGCAAATATAGAGCTAAAGCCAACAAAGATAGCCAAAAGATATTTGTTTAGATCTTTTTTCCTTATAGACGTACTTGGCGCCGTTCCGAGGTTTACTTTAAGATGTTTTATGGATGAACCTCCATTAATCGCGTTAGGAATACAAAACATCTTTAGCTTACTTAAAGGAATTAGATTCTTTTCATTGTTAAGGATTATAACCAGAGTTCTAACACAGTTGGGAGTAAAATCAAGATCTTGGATTTATGGAACATGCTACTTTGCCATCTTTATATTCATCCTTCACTACGCAACAATGGTGATGCTTGGGTTACCTCGAATTACCAGAGTTTATTTTGGAACTGGCAACTGCACACTGACTGTAAAGCGAGAACAGTCTCCTCTACATCATCAGTACACTGATTATATGTTTGAAACTTCCGCTTATTTTCTTCAAGTAGCGCTACCAAAATCTTACTACAGAGATTTGTATTATGAGGAAGTAATATTAGCAATATTTTTTTGTATGGTTGGTAAAAATAGTAATGACGGTTATGTGGGTAGCTCTAGCTGCTAGTATTTTAAACTCCCAGTCGGGTAGCACAAGATATCAAGCACTTATTGTGCAGGTAGAAGAATTTATGAAGCAAAGAAATCTTCCTTTAGATTTAAGACAAAGAATTCTGCAAAATTTTTATTTCAAATACCAAGGCAATTATTTTCGTGAAGATATTCTCACGTTCTTACTGTCTGATCGTTTAAAAAAAGAGGTCAAGTTACACCTTTACAGCACAATTACAGAAAAAGTAGGAATATTTAACATACTAGATATAGAAGATCTGAATGATGTGCTAAAACTTCTAAGATCTGAAATAATTCTTCAGTGTGATTATATTTACCAATCAGGAGCACATGGTGATTGCATGTATTTTATAGCAAGTGGTACAGTGGCTGTATACACCCATAATAGACAGGAAATGTGCCATCTTGTAGACGGTGACTATTTTGGCGAGATTTGTTTGATGACTAGATCCAGTGTACGTCCCCTAACTGTCTCAGCTGTCGAAACCTGTCAAGTGTACAAGTTGTATCAAGACGATTTTGAAAATACTTTGGGAAAAAACAAAAAAGTGATGAAAAAAATGTTCTCTCGGATGGAAAAAATGTTAAAAAAAGCTGAGTATTTAGAGAAACTTTACAGGAAAACTATATTTGAAGCCACCTACCGTTATAACAATAAATAATTTTTTTTTATTTATTTAATATAATTTAAAATATTTGATACTTTACTATTACAATACAGTTTATATTTTATATTTTGTTAGTATTTTAAAAACAGGATTTTGTCTATTAATATGAGTAGATGAATAAATAATTATGATAAAAAATGTGAAATAAATGAGAGTGTGTATTTCCTATATCCGTGTGGAGTTGCCTGTCTCCCATCGGGCGCGTCCTCAGGTGGTGGATAGGGGACCGGTGGGTAGTCCCTGGCCCTACAGGTTGAAGGTTGGAGGTTGGGCTAGAGGCTGACAACCTCCTCCTGTAAAAAAAATATGTTACGAAACCTCAGGAACAATTAGCTGGACGTAACTCACGATAACGACTCTTCAAACGAAAAATAGAATTGAGATTAGAAACGTGCATTACCCGAACCCTGTACCAAACTGGAGCACTCATATCATTACTAGACATAGTTAACGCGGTCAAAGTAGATGTTTTAGCACTGCAGGAAATACGGTGGACGGGAACTGGCACTCTTGACAAGAGAACCCATTCCATATATTATAGCTGCAATGAAAGCCAACAGATGGATGGGGTGGGATTTATTGTAAACCGAAGAACAACAGGCCTGATTATTGACTTAAAGCCAAACTTATTGGCTTAAAGCCAAAGAATTTGCTATTTGCGCATAAAAGAAAAATTCTTCAATTACAGTTTGATCAATGCGCATGCCCCAACTGATGACAAAACAGAGAGAAAAAAACAGTTCTTTGAAGACCTAGAGCAAGTCTACAGGAGATGTCCTAGAAATGACATTAAGGTTGTATTAGGTGACATGAATTCAAAAATAGGACAAAAACAAGTTTTCATGCCCACGTTAGCAGTGGCGACTTTTGGGGGTAGGCAGGATAGGCCGGGCCTACCCAATAATTTTAAGAGCTTTAAAATTGAAAACATATATTCAAAAATTATGTTAATGCATCTAAATAACTTTTAAATGTACTAAATAACTCAATACATTAACGTCCGTTACTACAACTATGTTATTGTATTACCACAGAAAGCATCGAATCGTATTCAGGTATTTTAAATATCATTAATAGGCCCGATCGGAACTGGCCGACCCAGGTCACATAAGATCTCCGTACAAAAAGCGTTTGAAGTTAAGCAGCTTGCCGGACAACGATTTTTATTGTCGTGTTTATGATTTCTGTTTAGGCACCAGACGATCGGGCCTACGCCGACCATCTTTGTCACTTGTAGCGTAATTATCGAATTGTAATTTAAATTTTCTCTTAAATTATGATCAAAAAATATGTATAATCTATAATTGTAACACATTTTTAAACAAACAACACAGATGTGTTGTATGAGAACGCCATAAATAACTCCACATTTTTTGCATGCATTCTTGATGAAACAACCGATATTACTAAAAGGGCACTACTTGGGTTTTTTTTTACAGGGGAAGACCGAAGTGCTCCAGCGTTACGTGACTTACTGTTTAGTGTAATTGGTAAATTTGACTGTAAAGCTAAATTAATTGCTCAAACCTACGATGGAGCTAGTGTTATGTCGGGACAACTTAATGGACTTCAAAAATTAGTTAGAGATTCTGCACCATTAGCAATATTTAATTATTAAAGGTATTCCAGCTTATTTCCACCAATCGTCCAAATGGTCTTATTTTTTAAATAAAATACTTGGAAAACGAATTACCACAAATAGCGAAGTAAGATGGAATTCAAATGCAAAAGTAGTATATGCTGTGTCACAAGAAAGAAAAAAAGTTGTTACAAGTCTTTCAGGACATAATAAATTGCCCAGAATTAAATGCAAAATCAATTAGGCAGGCAGATGGTTTGAAACTTAAGTTAGAGGATTTGGAATTTGTATTTTTATTAAATGTTTTTAGTGATATATTTTAACAAACTGAGCTCTTATACAACATCTTGCAGAAGAAAAATAATGATGTTCAATTGTGTGCTAATTCAGTGTCCAGAAGTGTTGCAATGTTAAAGAGCTGGAGAAATGACCTTACATTTTAAAACCATTTCAACATTGCTGTTAGCGAAACCAATTTTAAACCAAGCTTAAGTCGTAGTGAACTTGATATTTTACCTTGTAGTTCATCTAATAAAGGAGATCAAAGTTTTTTGGAGAAAGCTAAAACTAAATTTAGAAGGATCTTTTTTGAGATTTTGAACAATATTATCACTTAATTCGTCAGAGCAACGTTCAATTCATCAGATTTCAGCCCTGAGACAAATGCTAGAGAAAACACTGTAGACACGCACCACATATTTATACACTACAAGGCACCCTACGACTCTGTAGCAATGATTGACCTGGGAGTACCAAATCAGTTGGTAAGTCTAACCTAACTAACCCTTGAAAAAGTTGAATGCAAAGTACGAATCCAAGGGGAACTCTCTGAACCTTTTAATACAAATAACGGGCTGCGTCAGGGAGACCCACTCTCGTGTATACTATTCAATCTAGCTCTGGAAAAAGTAATACGTACGTCACAAATCACAACTACCGGTTCAATATATAACAAATCTGTGCAAATCCTAGCATATGCTGATGATATCAATATTGTTGGAGAACGGAAAACGCAGCACGAGAGGCGTATGTAGCACTAAAGGAAGCGGATAAAAAAATTAGTTAAATAATAAACATTAATAAAACGAAATACATGAAAGTAGGTCCGCAACCACAAATACGACGGCCACTTGTTATAGAAAACGACGTCATCGAAGCAGTTAACGAATTTGTATACCTGGGAACGCTCGTCAATACTGAAAATGACATTACCGCAGAGATAAACCGCAGAATTTGCACGGCTAATAGATGCTATTTTGGGCTTAATCTCCTTTTAAAATCTACAGCTATATCAAGAAATACAAAAGTAAAACTCTACAAAGCAATAATACGCCCAGTCTTAACATATGGTTCAGAAACCTGGACTTTAACAAAAAGCAATGAAAACATGTTAGCATGTTTCGAAAGAAAAATACTGAGGCGAATCTATGGAGCGGTAAATGAAAATGGTGTCTGGAGAAGACGATACAACTTCGAACTCTATAGAATGTACCAGGAACCAGATATCGTAAAACACATTAAGAAAGGACGTTTGAGGTGGGTAGGCCATGTAATGCGGATGGAGCAAACCGACCCAGCTAGAAAAACACTTCCTGATAGACCTATTGGTCAAAGAAGAAGAGGAAGACCCAAAACAAGATTCCTAGATAACATATACCAAGATATGAGAAATATGAAAATACGTGCTTGGCAGAGGAAGGCGATGGATAGGGACGTCTGAAAGAGAATTCGTGGGGAGGCTAGGACCCACACAGGGTTATATATCCAAAATGATGATGATGATAGAGCAACGTTTCTCGGATTACAAAAAGTTTCAATAACTGGAATTATAAAAGATTCACAGAATATGGCGCTAAATTTACGACGTAATTTGCTGGCTTGGCCTACCCAAAATTTTACCACACCAGCCGCCACTGCACGTTAGGAAAGTATAGTCTACATAACATCAGTAGAGATAATGGATTACGACTGATAAACTTAGCAGCAGCACTAAATATGACGCTAGCACAAATTTAAAGCATAAAAAACATACATAAGATAACCTGGACTTCTCCTGATGAAAGAACAACGAGTCAGATTGATCACATCTAATACGTATTCATGGCACGGAACAGACGTAATAAACAGAAGTTACAGACTCGCAAACATAGACTCAAATCATTGCCTAGTGATCTCAACATTAAGGGTAGAATTTCAAACACCAGTAAAGAAAATAAAATTGATACAAAAAAAGCAATATTTAAAAGCTGAGAGTTGCGACAATTGCAGAACAGTACTTGGAAAATATCACCAACAGGCTAAGGGAATCAAAATAAAAAAAAAATTGAAGCAGCAGCGAAAGATGAAATAGGAACGGAAATTTGTATCCATAAAAATCATTGGTTTGACGATGAATGCAAGAATGCAACAAAAATAAATAAAGCCTACAGAAAGATGCTTACCCGACAAACTAGAATAAGTGTAGACACAAGATAATGCAAAAGTCAGAATCGCGACCTATTAACAACAAGGAAAGATGTATTGAATAGATGGGTGGAATACTTTAACCAGACACTTAATATAGATAAAGAAGAAAAAACCTGGAAGACGAAAGAGATAAGGTAGTCATAACAGACGAGAGGGGAAGAGCAACCACCAACGACTCTTGAAGTTAAAGATGCAGTTAAAAAACTAGCCAGAAAAAATCACCCAGAATAGATAATCTCCCAGCTGAACTATATAAAGAAGGTAGCCGGGATACTATAATGGCATTACAGCGGCTTATAAAATAAATATGGACACAGAAATCCCCTCCAATGATTGGAATATTGAAATACTTTGCATCATACACAAAAAAGGAGAAATTTTTTAATGCTCTAACCGTAGAAAAATTATGCTTCTAAATAGGGTATAAAATGTTTTCCATAGTACTATGTCACCGTATGATACCATATGCAGAACGGATAGTAGAAAAATACCAGGCTGGTTTTAGAGGCAGTAAATCGAAAATTCATCAAATTGCAACCCTGAAACAACTTTTGAAAAAAACTTTGGAATATGACATTGATACTCATCACACATTTATATACTACAAAGCAGCCTACGACTCTGTAAATATGAAAAGTGTAGGAAGCAATGAGGTTCCTGTAGAAGTAATCAAGCATGGCGAAGAACTACTTCTAACGCGGATATGTAGACTGCTAACGAAAATCTGGAGCAAGATTAAATGCCGGAAGTATGGAGAGTGGCAATATGTCTCATTCATAAGAAGATAGATAAAGCAGTGTGCGAAAATATAGAAGTTTCACCCTTCTGAATATAACATATAAGGTACTCACCAGAGCCATAAGAAGTAGACTGGAAAAGTACTTAAACAAGCAGTTGGGTGAATTCCAGGGAGAATTTAAAAAGGGCAGATCCACCATAGATCAAATATTTGTGATAAAAATGATTCAGGGCAGTACGTACGAGCAACAGTTAAACATTCTCTTCATATATCAAACAAGCTCACGATTTTCTGATAGGAAGGCATCTGTACCGTGCCCTAAGATTTGGAATTCCAGAAAATATGATCAGATTAGTGCAATTGTAACAGAAAAATATAGTGAAATTTAGAAATACAGAAATAGTGAATTCGGAACAGAAAAATTTGGACTAAAAAGGGAACTAAAATAGGAAAATCCGCTGTCCACAATACTCTTTAATTTCTTGCTGGAGTCAATAATAAGATACTCAGTTTGAGTATCTAGGAGTAGCTCTAACAAGTAAAGGGAAAGAAAGCCAAGAAATTGAGAAGCGAATTTCGAGAGGAAGGAAGACGGTCAGAGCTCTGCACAAATTACTAAGAGCAAACATCTCTAGAGAGGCAAAATTGAGACTATACTGAACAGTGATCTAACCCACGGTTCTGTACGAAAGTGAAACGTGGGTTATTAATAACTATCAAGAAAATATGCTAAATATCTAGGAACAAAGTGTTTTAAGAAAGATATTCGGGAGAGTAAATGACTTTGGGAGGGTTGGGTTTGAGGAGGGCGGCAAAATTACTCTCACACTCGGGTGGTAGATAGCCTAGGAACGGCCCTGATGGAACTATACACATGCAAGTTTCGCAGATAAACAAATAACTGTAACCTAGGCAAATATATCAAAAACAACAAGAGTCAAATAAAAAACACTTACACAGTGGTGTGTACAAACTTAAATGTGGCGACTGCCCAAAAACTTATATCGGTCAAACTGGTAGAAACTTTACCAAACGAATAGCAGAACATAAAAGGGCTTTCAATAATAGAAAAACAGATTCTACATACACACTTCACCTTCTAGATCACAATCAATCTTTTAATGACGAATTTAATATTCTTCACATTCAAAATAAAGGCCTTAAGCTATTCTTGTTAGAATCTATGGAAATCAACAAATTAAAAAACACAAATATAATTCTGAATGACCAACTTGAGACACACAGTTCTCCCCTCCTCAACATCTTTCATTAGAGACTATAAAGTGTAAACGCGTGCCAAAAATAGATCACTTGAGAAAGGCAATCAGCCGAAACAGCTGTAGTGATAAGAGTTAAAATAAATTTTTGTGGAAGTTTGAAAACAAAGTTTTCAGTGTTTTATTGTTACATAAAATGAATTTCCATCAAGTAACGGTCAAATCCATCAATATTATTATTTATGTGATATGTTTTGTATTATTTATTAAATGTTCATAATTATTTTAGACTTTTGTATTTCAAAATAATCACTGTATGACCGACAACTGTCAATTTTGAAATCGGGTAGTGTCATGTCTAATTGGCAAATCTTTTACGTGTTTGATTCATACGCTGGTAGATGTGTGTTCGAATCCCAATATGAATTTCCTTTTTTATTTTTGAAATATTTTTAAACCTCACGTTAGTCTTATTAAATATATGTAATATACGCAAAAATTACAAATTTTAAAGTAAAATGAAAATTGTTGATTTTTAATTTTTATCTTCGCAAAGTAAGTTATGTATAATGACAGTTTTTAATACTTATGAATATTACATTTTAATTTATATTGTATTATTATATTGAATGTTATATTCATGAATTATATTAATGTTGCAGTGTATTTATTGTATTGTAATTTTTATATTATTAACAAAAAAAAGCAATGAATTTTACTGCAGATTATGTGTAAAAATTTTTTTTTGCTTTCAACTCCTTTTATACATATATGAAAATAAAAATATATATATTTCATTAAAATATTAATTAAATACTTCATTTAATCATTCAAACGATGCACCATATACCTATATACCTAATTATTTTTCTCTTTCTGCTCTCTCTTACCTATAGCTTTAAATATGTAATGATTGTGCAGATTGACTCCCATATAATTTTGTAACGGAGAACGCGTGTATAGAAGTATAACTTCTACCGGCAGTCCCACTAAACTGCCACACCCGTTTTTTTTTTATTATGACAACGCTTTCAAGCGTCATTTAAGATTCGTGTGTTTTCGATCAGTTTTTCGTTTTTCAGTTCCAAAAAATGGAAATCATCAGTGAAAGTTAAGTCGAAATGATTCTAGATGAGATTATAGGGAAACTGCTAAAATCGCTATTTATGAATTATTACCGGTGAAGTCAAGAAAGAGGTTTAAATTGATCTACAATTTATTTAAAAAATGGAGCAATGATTACAATGTACATACTATAAAGAAGAAGTCATTCTTGCATATCTAATGGAAAATTTTAATATCTTGAAGCCATCAAGCCTTTGGAGTAATTACTTGATGCTTAAGTCCACACTTAAAATTAAAAATATTATAGATATAAACCGATATCCAAAAGTTATTGCTTTTCTTAAAAGAAAATCCATCGGCTATAAACAAAAAAAAATCGAAAGTATTGAATAAAGAAGAAATAGATAAATTTTTATTAGAAGCTGAAGATAACACCTACTTAATTACAAAGGTTATATATAATTAAATCTAATTATTCTTTTTTTTTTCATATATTTTTTTTGGTAAATTTTAGGTTCCCTAAAAATTTTTTTTGGCAGGCGCTTGTCGTCGTGAGGATCTTTGCAAAATGAGTTTAGATTATAAAGGAGCTCAGCCACTTTACTGGCTGATAGGTACTATAACCAACTTGAAAAGGCACGGAGAATGGAAATCAACTAATGTAGCAGAGGGATACGTAAAAAATTCTTTAAGCAATAAAATTCACATAGCTTCACAGATTGAAAATGGCCGCAACCAAGTTAATATCTCAAAAAATAGTAAAAGTACTGACACATTTAACACTAATTTCAATACTGCCACTTCTGTTAATATTCCTAACAATATCAATGTAAATCATTGTTATAATTATGTTATTAATATTAATAAATAGATTTTTCTAACGTTTAATTCACGAAACAGTTTAAAAACTTTCTTTTTTAAAATACAAAACGGCTGCAGAAAAAATATAAATTCCAGGACTCGCTTACTGCTCTCCATGGAACCTTTCTACTCGTCTCGTAAAATATCAGTTTCGAAAATTGTTGTACAGTACACCTTCCATAATGTTGGCTTGAAGTAATGACAAATATTTTCTGCATAAAGAAATGTTATTTTCCCCAATAACCACAAAGGTTCTTTTCATGTTCGTTTTAGAATTTGGAAATTTAATCACTAGCATGGTTAACTTGTCTTCTATATAATCTAAACTCATTTTGTACTGCTGATTTCCATTTCTTGAAATTTAAAAACCAAAAACTGAGCGAAAACACATGAATCTTAAATGACAAGCGTTGTCATAATAACCTTCTTCTTCTTCTTCAAGTGCCCTCTCCACTACGGAGTTTTGTAATCATGATAGCTATTCGTACCTTTGAAGCTGTTGCTCTAAATATCGGTTAGATGTGCACTTGAACCAGTCTCTTAAATTGCGCAGCCAAGATATACGTCGTCTCCCCACGCTTCGTTTGCTCTGAATCTTTCCTTGGATAATTAACTGGAGCAATCGGTACCTAACTACCCAAAATCGTCCCGAAGTGAAAAAATTATTCCCGAAAGTAGCTACTTTCGGTTTTCGGAGTTGTGTAAAGTGTAAAATGGTACTTTCGATGTCATAAACATACCGAAAGTTTTATTTTCGGGACGGCTGCAGAAAAAAGAATTTACAACACTATGATACGCACTATATTGTCATATGGAGCGGAAAAGTGGGGGCTTTTGAACAAACGAAATAAGAGCAAGAAAGTTATAGCAACCAACATTAAGTATATGACAAAAAATTGCAGAGTAACAAGATTACATCGTATCAGAAATGAAAAGATAAAGAGTTTTTTTCCACCAAAAGCATAAAAAATGAAGTAACGAGACCACAGAATAACGGGACCATAGCGACAAAGAATAGCGATGAATAGGATAGAGGTGAATGAAGACTGGTTAAAAAAAGTAACAGCCAATTATAAATCTTTTATGGTAGTTTAACCCTTAAATTTCATTTGGTATAAATATTTAGGTTGATTTTTACAATAGTTAAAAACTGTTAACGATTTTACAGTTTTCAAAGCAACAAATTAATTTCATAACTCTTAGAATTTACCATTTTAAAAGATTTAATGTTTTAAAAGAGAAAGTTTTGTAATTTTACTTCAAATATTAAACTTTGTAATGGAAAGCAAAAAAATCTAAAACTGGCATTTTTTACGTTAAACTGTTTATAATTAAAAAAGACGCCGAAATTTCTGTATAGGTTTTCTTTATATAGGCATATGATAAGTAAACAATTTCCTACCTGGATTTGTCAAATCCCGAACATGGCCTCTTTTGCATTTCCCTGTAGCAGTATATTTCAGTTAAAAATATTTTTTATTCAAAATAGCTTACCGCACATTTTTTTTGAGCAGCGTAAAAACAATAATTAATATTCTCTCTCGTATTCCAGTAAATGCTTAGAAATCTACAACGACCTTCTCTATCTAGACCTGGTTGGTAGTGTTTCATGGGGTCGACGACCTCGCAATTCTCTCTGTTCGTAATCACTATCGGTAAACTGCAAAGGAAACGCCACTTGTTTTGGATTTACTGGCAAGGAGCCAGTACAATGCATGTATGAATACGTGGAGGTTCTATTATTTGCTACCCTCTGAATAAAAAATTGAGGATAATGTATTTCGCTAGGCTTCCTTAATTCGAAACTACAAGCTATTGTGAAGGCCATATTAGTCACCAGACATAAACGAGTCGTATCAAAGTAAGAAAGTACTTACAAAGTTAATGTATTTTTGAAATATGTATATGTACATTTTAAAATTTAAATGTAGTAGTTGCCACAATCATTTTATTCTTGAAATATGTGTATGTACTCAAACATAAGAAGAAGCTGTTAGTGTCAAGTAGCTATACAAGGAAAACATGTAACTGCTATAATCCGTTCGCAAATTGTTGAGAGCACGAAATGTGCCTCAAAGTCATAAAACGGTCGTAAAATTTGTATCATCATAGGCGTTCCTGAGGTGTTTATTCATTAAAATTAATGCGTTTTACATTTATTTTCCTTTTCAAAATATTAATATTAATAATGTTTTAATAGTAATATACTTAGCAAAAAACCATTAAAACTCTCACGGCTAATGTTGGTTACTATGTTATATTAATAAAAATAAGACTTTAACCATTAACCATTTTGTAAATGAGAATACCTTATCTCTTTGGATATTTCAATACTAATCTTCGCGTTTAATCACTTACTAGAAAACCTGAAATTCATATCCGAAGGTACTATTCGTTGCAAGATAATTAGGATGGAATTCCCCAGTTTTTTAATAATATAATGGGTATAAAGATGCTGGCTTTGGCCACGTGCCTCGTCTGTTCAGTTTATATTCGAAACTTAACTTGAAAGGGTGAAGTTGTTACGAACGAAAACAATTTTTTTGTTTAGTATATTTTTGATCGCATGCAATTTACGGCTCGTCAGTGTTTCCGCGTCTACGGCAGTAATTAGCGTCTCGAATATTTCTTTTGCAAATTATATGCATTGCGTGAGTGATTTTTTATTCCATATACCTACGAACATATACGTACCTTTCGCTCGTGCTCGTTTTGTTGGATTTTTTGTGATGGCTTCATCATCAACATCCTCAAGCTTTACACCGGTACTGTTGCGTACAGTCAGTAAGTCTGTCTATTCAACAAGAGAGAAGACTATTGTCCTGAATATTCACGATGCTCTGGTTTCTCAGAATCCCACAAACACTGTTCGCAACATAGTCGAAAGTTGTGCCAACATGACTAGCGTTTGGGAGTCAACTATATATAGGTTCCTATCAGAAAGAAAAAAACACGGTATAGCTAACCCAAACACAAACGAACACTTAAAGAGAGGGAAAAAGTCTATTGAAATTGATGAATTTGCGAAAAATGGTATTCGAAGAAAAATTCATGGATTTTTTTTTCAAAAAAGAAATACCAAACCTAAACAAAATTTTACAAGAAGTTAGAGACGACCCGGATTTGCCTCATATCGGACGAACTAAACGGTGGCAAGTTTTAAAAGAATTAAATTTCCGGTGGGAGAAATCAGACCGAAAATCACTTTGATTGACCGAGAGGAGATTATATGTTGGAGAGGAAATTATCTAAGATCCATACGAAAATTCCGGGCTGAAGGAAGGCCAATCTTTTACCAGGATGAAACGTGGGTAAACTCAGGTCATGCTCTAAAAAAAATTTGGTCACATAGAAATATATTAAGCTTCAGGTAAGCCTTTATGGAAGATTGGTCTATTGGTATCTCCCGCCTTCTGGTAAAGGCAATAGATTAATAACTTCTTACATTGGCAGTGAAAAAGGATTTGTTAAGCATGTTTGTTGAAATTTCAGTCTAAAAGCACAAAAAAGACTATCCCGAGGAGATGATAGCTGATGTTTTCGAAAAGTATTTTGAGCAGATGATAGAACACATACCACCAAATTCAATTATAGTATTAGATAATGCACCTTATCATTCACGACTAGTAGAAAGACTTCCAACGACTGCGTGAAAGAAACAGGATATTCTTGACTGGCTGCGGAATAAGTATCTGCCTTACGAAGATGGAATGGTAAAAGCAGAACTTTTAAAAATTGCCCGGCCACACAAATCTAAGTTCAAGAAATACGTAGTTGACAAAATGGCAGTAAGGAGAAACATCACAGTTCTTAGACTTCCACCCTACCACTGCGAAATAAATCCAATTGAACTCATTTGGGCACAAATGAAAATTAGTTTGAAAAGTATTACAGAACAAAACTGGAAAGATGCAGTAAGACATGTAATAGAAGAAGAACAAAAAATGTGGATCTTGATAACATAATTGATGCGACCTTAGAGGCAAAACCGTTAATTATTAACCCTCAAGACGACTTAGATTCCGAAGTTGATCCTATTTATTTTGAATTTCATTTCATTCGGTTTTATAGAATTTTCCATTCAGGAAATTGAAATAAGATCAGGAAACCATTTGCTTTTCACTAGAAGTAGATGAAACTACGACATACATGTCATTCACAAATATCAATTGTTGTTTGATACGCCTTACGTGGTAA